>CAUYRT010097313.1:0-13925 GCA_963574885.1 Lepilemur ruficaudatus
AATTAGGGGTCTCAATAGGGGGAAGGAAATCTGCTAAAACTGATTTATGTGAATAGCTGTACAACTTGGTAAATTTACTAATAATCATTTAATTGTACACTTAAAATGGAGTAATGGCATGTTATATAAATTATACTTCAATAAAGTTATCAAAAAAGGTGAGTCAACTTTAAAATTAACACATAGTTTTTATTTTTTAAATTATTAAGTACACAGTAGTTAGATTTTTACAAAATAATGTACATTTGTAAGTATATCTAATTAAAGTTTCTTGAATGTGGCAAAAAAAAAAAAAAAAAGAAAAAGAAAAAGAAAAAAGAAAGAAGAAACTGTCCCAGTTTTAGCACTTAAAAGTCCCCAAATCCTAAAAAACCACTTAGTCCCAGAAAACTGGAAAAACTAGTCTCCCTAATTCTGGCATCGTGTTTTGGACCTGGATTAAAATGCAAAGGAAATTTCCATATTTCAAAATCCATCAGCTGTGCAACTGAGGAACTTCTATCTAACCTTCCATTGGAAGTGATTACTCTGCAATGTAATGACATGCTATAAAACAAATATCAAGAGAAGAATCTAATAGAGTTCTATAAAATAAGATGCTGTTCATGGATTGATATAAGTATTTGGCAGTACTTAACTATTTGAAAAGGCATTTTCAGAGACGGAATACAAAAAATCTCATCAGATAAGCCTTAACATAAACATTTGCAGTTGAGTTTGATGAGAAACAACACTAAATTTGAACCCTAATTAAATTAAATGCCATTCTCCTATTTTTATTAAAGATTTTTTTAAAAAATTATACTCAATTATTATTATACTTTGAATTTTATCAATAAAAATTTTGTGGAATGTTTCTGTCTTGTTACATAAGTACTATAGTAGTATCTTCAATTTTGCCTCTGACCCCGCAAAACCTAAAATATTTACAGTCTGGCCTTTACATGACGTGGGCCCCTTGTCTAGACTAAGACAAATATAGTTAAGGGATGAGGACTGTCATAGTTGACAAGAAACTAAATGAAGCAGTAACACTGGCTTTTATGAGAAAAATAAACAGAATTGGTATATATTTAAAAGTCTATAACATACCAGAGTTAGAAGTAATCACTTTGCTATACCCATCTCTTTAGATGTCCATCTAAAATCTAGATTATAGATCTTAAAACTTCTGCTATAAAAGTTAATTTTCCTTTATATGAAAAATTGGCATGGATTCAAGAAAAATTGACAATGACTAACATGAAGAAACTTATGTTTTTAAAAAGTTTTTAGAAATGAAGTTGTTTAGCTCAAAAATATCAATATCACAGAAGTAACAATTATTGTGTAAAATTATACAAACTATGCTGCATTGTTTTATGGTTTATGAAGACTTTAAAAAACAACCAAATTAAAACAGGGTAGTTTTGTTTAGTCATAAGAAGAACATATTGACCACTGAAAAGACAAAATGTTGAACCAGTTTCTAAGAGAGATTATTAATTTTGTACTCCTAGAGATCTTCAAGAAGAGATAACTATCTTATTGTAGGATTTAAACATTTATCTACCTAAAGGCAAGAGCCAATCCATTTTTTAAAAAAATTCCAATGTCCTATGAAAACATTACAATCCAGATTTTATAGCATGGAGCCATATCATGTTAGAAAGGTTACGAAATTTTTGAACTATAGCTAAATAAAACATCCCAAACTATACAAAAAATACCCTCCAATAGCCAAGTCAATGACAGATAAGTTTTCTATTTATATATACATACATATATATGTATATATAAATCATCATCAATGCATTAATTGGTGCTAGAACTACAAGGAGGAATTAGATGCTGCCAATAAGCTTCAGTATATATATTAATATAATCTACTTGGGAAGGTGAACTAACTAAAGGAAATTAATAAATTGGCACAAGCCTAGCGCCAAATGAGTGGTATATGTAAGCACTAAGTGCTATAAGAGAAACATAATTGATATTTTTAAATACCACCAATTATACATAATTATTGTTTCAAGGATGAGAATATGTAAATTAATGCTTACCTATTAATATCCATCAATAATGAAAAATTAGATTGTGGCAGTTATGACAGTTCTTTTCTCTCAGCATATAAAGTTAAGTAAGGATGCCTTTTTTAAAAGCATGATTTTGATGTACTAAGTAAGCCAAAGTCAGCAGGTATAGTGCTTCTATTAGAGCAGATAACGTTTAACTAATCAATTACAGCTTTCTTTCCCACTGAGCCAAGAAAATCAAAAGCCTCATAAAACTCTATACAGTTCCCTAGGTAATCACCACTAATCAACCAGAATTGGCATTTAGATGGAACTTACTTGCCATGCTAGTTTTAAGGTATCATTTTAAAAGCACAAAGAATAACATAGGCATAGTCTACTCAACTGATTTCAGTGCAGATAGTAGCCATATGTGTATGTATGAGAATAACTGGTATTTTCAAACTATGTTAAGGTTTGGGTTTTGCTTTCTCTAGAGTTTTCAGCATTTTAATTTATGATTATTTTAGGTATTTGTCTTTTTAGTGAGGAACTTAAAAGTTTTGTTAATTTTTTTTAAGGTCCTTTCTTAGATTTTAAGATAATTAATGTTGTGATCTTTTATTTTAGAAGCAGAACTGAGAGAAGACTGCAGAGGACAGGTAAAACACTTTCTCTTACTATTTTTCTCTTAGAATTTAAATACTATATGTATCTTTTGATTATTCTGAACTCAGGAAATGCTGCATATTGGTCTACACTAACTACATTAATAGTTTCTATAAAACTATTTTGCTTTTCGGTATTTCCAAGTGGTATTAAAATAGTTATTTTTAATATAAAATTATTCCTAATGGAATATGTGCAGATGAAACTATGTACCTTGAATTTGACTCAAAATAATCCAGTGGGGAGGAAGTAGAAGGGATATAGATTAATTAAGCATCTCCGGAAATTGATAACTGATAAAGCTGCAAATATAACAATTTATAATTATCATTCTCTCTTTGGTATATATTTGAAATTATATAAAATTAAAAATTTAAAATAAAAGGTTTGTAATAATGATGAAGTTATCCAATATATTTTTATTACATTTAGGTATAATTTTTATAAGTAATACATATTTAAAAAAATCGTATCTGGGCTGGGCTCAGTGGCTTATGCCTGTAATCCCAGTATTTTGGGAGGCCAAGGTGAGAGGACTGCTTGAAGCCAGGAGTTTGAGACCAGCCTGAGCAACATAGCAAAACCTATCTCTACAAAACATGTTAATACAAAGAATTAGCTGGGCAAGGTGGCACACACCAGTAGTCCCAGCTATTCAGGAGGCTGAGGTGAGAAGATCTTTTGAGGCCAGTAGTTTAAGGTTACAGTGAGCTATATCACACCACTGCATGCCATCCTAGGTGCCAGCAAGATCCCATCTCTTAAAAAAAAAAGTCACACCTGATGAACCCCTCTCTATATTCTGTCCCTGACATCATATTTAAGTTCCCAGAGAGATATCGCATCTAAGTTCCTAGTTTCTGAGAAGAGATCCCTATTATACCAATTTCAAAAAGGTTAGGTATAAATCAGAGAAATCCCCATAATTTTATTAATTGCCCACAGTGGATTATCATAGAAACTGATTTGTTCTGAGACTTGAGTTTGAATGACAGTTCCACAGTTACTATCATTACAACTTTGAACAAATCATTTCATCTCTTTTTAGCCTTAACTTTTTCATCTGTAAAATAGAGATAATTCCACGTATCCCAAAGGATTTTTATAAAGCTCAATTGTAAACATGAATGTGGTAGGACTTCATATGGAAATTTTATATGGAACTATACTAATGATATTAATTATCAACATCATTGCTTTAATCAACTTCTTTATAGACATATCTCTGTTGAAAATAAAAATAATAATCTTAATTATCTTAGCAGCAAATACTCCATATTACAGTTGAATATAATGCATAATAATTTGCATTTAATTTTCTAAAGCTTAAGGAAACTTTACCTTAAATTTTATGTATTTTAAATAGCTTTTTTGTGAATACTTGTTAAAAAAAACAACAACAGCATCCTATGAAAACTTTACAGAAATATCCACTTTGATAAACATGTGTACATGAGATCTAGTCAAGAAACTCACTTCCCAGAGATCTTTCTGGAAGGGTTTTTACACAGAATAAGGGAAACGTCAGTTTGTAAACACTGGGTGCAGTGGCTCATGCCTATAGTCCAAACACTTTGACAGGCCAGGGCGAGAGAATCACTTGAGGTCAGGAGTTTAAGACCAGCCTGGGCAACACAGTGAGACCCCATGTCTATGAAACAAATAAGAAAAATCAGCTGGTGATGGTAGCGAGCACCTATACTCCTAGTTACTTGGGAGGCTGAGGCAGGAGGATCCCTTGAGCCCAGGAGTTTGAGGCTGCTCATGATAAGCTATGATCATGCCACTGCAAAAACAACAACAACAACAAAAAACAGGATTCAACAATATGCTACACATAAGAGACTCATTTTAGATCTAATACATAAGGTGAAACTGAAAGGACAGAAAAAGATATTCCATGTAAATAGTAAGCACAAGGCAGCAGGGGTGCCTATAATGATATCAGACAAAATAAACTTTAAGTCAAATACTGTTACAGGAGACTAGAATAAATACCATATAATGATTAAAGGGTTAATTCACCAGGAAGATATAATAGCTATAAATATTTATGCACCCAACATCATTCTAAAATATATGAAGCAAACATTAACAGAATTAATGAAAGAAATAGACAGCAATGCAATACTATTAGGAGACTTCAATACCTCACTTTCAATAATGGATAATCAAGACAGAATATCAAAGGAGACAGAGGACTTGAGCAACACTATAGACCAACTGAATGGAATAGATGGAATAGACATATACAGAATACTCACCCAATCTCTATCAAAATCTCAACATTTTTTGCAGAAATAGAAAAAAAACTATCCTTAAATTAATATGGGAAATCAAGGGACTCTGAAAAGCCAAAATAATCTGGAAAGTGAAAAACAAAGTTGGAAAATACATATTTCCGGATTTCAAAATTTACTACAAAGCTACAGTAATTAAAACATTATGGGACTGGCATAAAGACATATAGAACCATGGAATAGAACAGAATGCCTAGAAATAAACCCTTGTGTATATGAATAAATGATTTCTGACAAAGATGCCAAGACCATTCAATGGGGTATAGACAGCCTTTTCAACAACTAATGCTGGGAAAACTGGATATCCATATGCAAAAGTATGAAGTTGGACCCTTACCTTATACCATATATAAAAATTAACTCAAAATCTATCAAAAACCTACACATAAGATCTAAAACTATAAACCTCTTAGAAGAAAATGGGAAAGCTTCACAACATTCAATTTGGCAGTGATTTCATGGATAAGACACCAAAAGCACAGGCAAAAAAAAAACATAAATTAGACCTCATTGAAATTTTAAAAAATGTTGTCCATCAAAGGACACTATTAACAGTAAAAAGGCAGCCCACACAATACAAGAAAATACATTCAGCTGTCTGTATCCATGGGTCCACATGTGTGGATTCAACCAACTACAGATCGAGGGATCTGGAACCAACCCCTAGAGATACTGAGGGACAAACGTATTTGTAAATCACATGTCTGGTAAGTGACTACTAACCAAAATATATAAAGAACTTCCTACAAGGTAGGCAAAGTGGCTCATGCCTATAATCTCAGCTACTGGGAGGTTGAGAAAGGAGAACTGCTTGAAAACAGGAGTTCAGGACCTGGGATCATAATGAGAGCCTATCTCTAAAAAAAATGAAAAAAAAAAAATTAGCCAGGCATGGTGGCATGCACCTATAGTCCCAGCTCCTCAGGAGGCTGAGGCGGGAGGATTGCTTGAGTCCAGGAGTTCGAGGTTACAGAGAGTTAGAATGTGCCACTGCACTCCAGCCTGGGTAACAGAGCAAGGCACTATCTCTTAAAAATAAAAAATGAAAAAAAACCTCTTACAGCTTAAAAAAAAAATTTAAAAATGGGTAACGGATTTCAGTAGATATTTCTTCCAAGATATACAAGTGGCCAATAAGCACATGAAATGATGCTCAACATCACTAACTGTTAGGAAAATGCAAATCAAAATCACAATGAGAGACTACCTCACATACACTAGGATGGCTATTGTCACTTGATTTTACCCAAGACACCACAAAGCAATAGGATGTCTAATATCAAAAAACAGAAAGCAAGAAGTGTTGGTAAAGATGTGGAGAAACTAGAACATTTGTACATTGCTTGTGGGTATATAAAATGGTGTGGCTTATGTGGAAAACAGTGGTAGTTCCTCAAAAAATTAAACATAGAACTATTAATATTGTATGATCCAGAAATTCTACTTCTGGTATATACCCAAAGAATCAAAAGCACGGACGATATGAACAGATATTTTTATACCCACATTCATAGCAGCTTTAGTCACAATAGCCAAAAAGTAGAAACAACTCACATGTCCATCAACAGATAAATGTTTATGCAAAATGTGGTATATATTAATACATACAATGGACTATTATTTGTCCCTAATAAAAAGGAATGAAATTCTAATACCTGCTGCAACATGGATGAACCCTGAAAACATTATGTTAAAAAAAATAAGCCAGGCTCAAAAGAACATGTAATACTGTATGAGTCCACTTATATGAGTACCTGGAATAGTCAAATTTCTAGAGACACAAAGTAAAATTGTGGTTACCAGGGGCTGAAGAAAGTAGGGAATGGAAAATTGTTATTTAATGAGTGCAGAGTTTCAGTTTGATGAAAATGTTCTGGAGATGGATAGTAGTGATGGTTACACAATAATATTAACATACATAATGCCAATGAACTGTATACTTAAAAAATAGTTACAATAGTAAATTTTATGTTATATATATTTCATCACAATAAAAAAGTTAAAAGAAAAAGGAAGAAATGAAACCACTAGAGGTCTAGCTAGCTCTTGGGAAGATTTTGGAAGAATCTGTGCTAATGACAAAAACTGAGGGAAAGAATTTGAATTCTCCTTTAAACTTTAATAACTTAAAGTTTAAATTATTTTCTTAGATTAACTCGGGGCTATATGTTTGAATGAGTTTAGGTATAGAGCATACCTCTTGTTCCCTCCCACTGACTTTTGGTTATAGTAAAGCAGGTAATAAATCATGTAGTTACATAACCACATTGTCTTGTTTGTACTACTCATTGGCATACTGTCTGGAAGAAATCTTAGATTTGGAAATGGCAGAAATTTATTCTTTTAATGTGGAATTACTGCAGATATAGCTGCTTATATTGCTTTATGCTTTTACTATCACCCAGGAAAGTTAAGCCCAGCCAAAGGGAAGTGGTACAGATAGAATAGGAAGTATGTGTGTATACATATATACACACACACACATAGTATTTACATATTGACAATTATATCTATAAAGAGTACCTTGAAGGATAAGTGTGTAACTTCTAAAAATGATCAAAGTAGCAATTTTTATGTTCACTAATACTTCTATCATAAATTTATTAACTTACTTGATGGATGACAGTATCTTTAAGTATTTGTTGAGATGGATCAAGTGTGACATTATTCTTATACTAATTCTTTCCTCAAAAAACTGATTTTTTTTTGAGACAGGGTCTTGCTCTATCACCTGGGCTAGAGTATAGTAGTGTCATCATAGCTCACTGCAACCTCAAACTCCTGGGCTCAAGTGATCCTCCTGCCTCAGCCTCCCAAGAAGCTGGGACTACAGGTGCATACCACAATGCCCAGCTAATTTTTCTCTTTTTTTTAGAGAAGGGGGTCTTGCTCTTGCTCAGGATGGTTTCAAACTCCTGGCATCAAGCAACCCTGCAACCTCAGCCTCCCAAAGTGCTAGGATTATAGACATGAGTCACTGCACCCGGACAAAAAACTGATATTTAAAAATACATTTTAAATATATCAACATACTCCCTAAAGATGAGAGTTAGATAAACCATTAGACAAAAAATAAAGGTGTCAACACAGCCATAATATAGGATCATTCTTCATAGACATGAACCCATTTATCTCAGTATTTATGACTTATTTGCTTTCTGAAAGATTTGGGGCAGTTCATAAAAGTATTTTATATATGATATCTAAAATAAGTTATACACAAAGCATAAATCAATTAAAAGTTACAGAGTAAGAGATATTAAATATTGGGCTGTTTTATACAAATTAAAACTGAGTTTAGCTCTGAATTTGGGAAAGCAAAGGCAAAAAAGGAAAATAGGTTTACTTTGGGAGGCATCATGATATAACAAAAAGAATGCAGGATTTATAGGCAAACTAGTCCAGTCCAGTTTTGTTCCACTACCTTCCTCACTACTATATACCTCTATATCTGTTTCTTCATCTGTAAAATGAGAGTAATTTTATTTACTTTAACAATATTACAATTGCTATGTCAAATTAGATAATGTGACACCATTTTGTAAACCCCAAAACACAGTTCATTATTATTTTTGTAGACTTAATTTATTAAAGTATGCAAATAGTAAATTTATCTGGATAGAACATTTTTCTAGCATTACATTCACACTGAAGAATGCTTGTGTAAAAAGACTGGAAAACTAACTAAACATGCCTTCAAGTAGGTTTCTGAAAAAGACAGAAATCCAGCCAGGCATGGTAGCTCATGCCTATAATCCTAGCACTTTGGGAGGCTGAGACAGGAGGACTGCTTGAGGCCAGGAGTCTGAGACCAGCCTAAGCAAGAGCAAGATCGTCTCTAAAATAACAGAAAAATTGGCTGGCATGGTGGCTCACACCTGTAGTTCCAGCAACTCAGGAGGCTGAGGCAGGAGGATCACTTGAGCCCAAGAGTTTAAGGTTGCAGTAAGCTATTACGATGCCACTGCATTGTAGCCCAGGTTACAGAGGGAGACCCTGTCTCAAGGAAAAAAAAAAAGAAGAAAAATACAGAAATCCTATTCACAAAGATGCTTCTTATAACTCTTCCACAAAACCTGAAGGAATTATATTAAATCATAATTCAGTGAAGGCATTTCTGTGAAAAGATGAAATGACATGTTCTAAGTACATTCCTTTCTTATGGTATACTTAACACAGAAGTTAGAAAGTTAGATAGAAAGTTAGCTTATCAATTAACCTCTCATAAGTACTAGAAGGCTTAAGCCAATCTTTGGCAAGCGCTAAAGTATAATCAGTTTGAGACTACATTTTCTACAAAAACATCAAGCCCCAAAACTCTGTACTGTTGATTAAACAGAAATCTCTGTATTATACCAAATATGCAAGAAGCAGAATTAATATTCAATAGTGAAACCTAAATAGCTGGTTAATTTACTCAAGAAAGCATCCGCTACTACAGAGAGTGGGCTACTGGCATGCTTA
Source organism: Lepilemur ruficaudatus (assembly GCA_963574885.1). Lineage (NCBI taxonomy): Eukaryota > Metazoa > Chordata > Mammalia > Primates > Lepilemuridae > Lepilemur > Lepilemur ruficaudatus. The sequence continues at coordinate 9,428 of CAUYRT010097313.1, forward strand.
TAAGCAATGGTCTTAAGTGACAGGAATAGGGAGTCACAGGAGTTAATCATGAAGCAGCCTGTGGAACACATGTTGTTAGTAAAAACAAAAAACAAAAACTGTAAGTGGAAAACACACTTCACAGAGAAATAAATTCTAATCTCAACTCTGCCACTAAGTCACTTTTGACAAAGTACTTAACCCATATGAGCCTCAAATTGTTCATCTATAAAATAAAAGGATTTCAGATTAGAGTTTTATACTTTCTTCTACCTCTAAACTATTACACTTCTATGATTTAATTATTGTTAAATCAGAAACTGCATGAGAGACCATTGGTAACAGAGGAAATCTAACATAAAATAATAAGATAATCAATTAGTACTTTTTTTAGAAAAACAATCTGTATTAAGTGAGCAACAGGTCAAAATCCAGTTTGTAGCAAAGCACACCTTAACTTGTCTGCTGAATTTGCTTACAAAAGTCTGTGTACATTTAAAATAAAGTGACCTGGTATCACCCAGTGTTAGGTAACAGCAATAGGGTGTGGCTCGGAAAATGCACTTAACCACATGTACAAATCAAATGAGGGACTGGGGAAAACCCTTTTGTTGCTGTAAATTACTACGGGAATTAACATGTAGCTTCAGTCAAGGGTGAGCACAATTTCAGCACATAAAAAAATGAAGATCAATCTCCCTTGGAACCACAACTTCCTATTACCTAACAAAATCACCTCCTCCCAAACTAGGAAAGAAACAAAGCAAAACTACCAATTCTACAGTGTATCCAGAGGCCTAAAATTTCATAAACTTTGGTCTAATACTTCTATTTCTATAGTTGCATATCAAGGAAATAATCCTATATACAGGAAAAAAAACTTCATGCCTAAGAATGTCCATCACAGGGTTATTTATAAAAAAAAAAAGAAAGAAAGAAAAAGAAGAAATTGGAAAAACATAAATTTAAGCAAAAAAAGGAATGGTTAAATAAAGCTGTAGCATTTAATGAAACAAAATTTAACCATTAAAAACAGACTGTGTGAGAGCATTGAAAAGTGTTCAAATTGAGGCCAAAAAAAAAAAAAAAGATATAGAATTGTATTACAGTATGATTTCAGCTATGTTTAAAATAAATAAATAAATAAAACGTGGGGGGGAATAGGAAGCAAATACGTTAACCATAATTTTATATGACTGGTGGGATTGTGGGTAAATTTTTATATTTTTCTGTTTTCCAAATTTTATTTAATGAATATGCTTTACTTTTAATAATGATTATATAACTGAATATAAAATACATTTATTTCATTAGTCTTCAAAATACCCATCTAAGGTAAATAGGGTACAAGTCAAGGTTATTTAGCATGGAATAAGATATCCTTGAAATCTTGGAAATGCCCCAAAGTAAGTCTTTTAAAAACACAATAGATTTTAAGGGAAATCCTTCAGAGGAACAGTTTTTGTTTTTTTTTAAATCCTGGGAGATCCTTGAAAAGTTGATTCTATGATTCCTATTTTTTAAAATGTAATTCCTAATATAAGAGAGGTATTAAGGCCTAGAAAAAAACACTGCAGAACATCAGGAAAATGGCTGAACCACATGATACTTCTCAGGTATGTAACCTGGCCTTCTAGCAACAAGTATATCCAAATATTAGGACAATAAAATAATTTACCTAGGACCTCTGCCAGTTAGTGAATGAGACCAAAAACCTAACTCCAGGTTTCTCAATGACCACTCTAGTGGTGTAGAAAATAGATTTTGGCATGGTAGTTTATAAGCCAAGAGTTGAAGCTTGTTTTAAAAATTACAGTGCTTATATTTTGTTTTTAAATTGAAAGCTACCTAAAACCCTGGAACTTCCTCCCTCCCCCTCCCCTCACACACACATGCCTCAGGCAGTATTAAATTACTCATTCTTCTTGTTACCTGTTTTTCCAGGTTTTTTTTTTTTTTTAATTTTGTGTGTATCAGGATCAACAGGCACATTCATACATACATATGTTGCCCTTGCTTTCCCGCCCCAGACCTGTTGTCTTTGAGATGTGACTACTTAAAATAGTATAAATGCAGACTTTCTGAAAGGCTTCTCTTAGTAAAAAGAAATTTTAAGATATAACTTAAGGAATAACCTTAAACTAAATTATTTTTAAATAAATTATTTTCACCTATACTTTAAGAAAAATGTCTCCAATTATGACACAGTAGTGTCTGTGTTGTCATCCCCACTCTATCTTTCACCTTTACCCTTTCAACTCCAAGTTGGTTATCTTCAAGTCCTCAAAAATGTCCCCACTGTATTATTTTTCAAATAATAACACTCATCTTTACTTTTATCTTCAAACACCCTCCAATTTCAGAATCCCATAAAGTCTTTTGTGTTTCTGTACCTGACAGGGTTGGCGGGAGGTCGGGGGGTGCGGGGTGAAAGAATGATGGAAAGAGTAACAAATGGGAAATATTAATAGATGAGGATATTGTTAATATTTCTTTTTTAATTGATTTAAAATTAAATCAGTTTTATAAAAGGCTTATTAAACCATGATCTTTTCTATTTTGTGAACCATTACCTCAAGAGTCACTCTCACTCAGTAAAATACCACAATTAAGAAATCTGCATTATATAGAATACCTTTTAGAACACACACTATTTTAAAATCAAATAGGTAGAATACAGAAATACCATTTGATCCAGCAATAGCACTATTTAGGCATCTACCCAAAGGAACAAAAGTCATTCTATAATAAAGACATCTGCACTCGAATGTTTATGGCAGCACAGTTCACTATAGCAAGGATGTGGAAACAACCAAGTGCCCATCAATCCATGAGTGGATTAATAAAATACGGTATATGTATACAATGGAATACCACTCAATTAAAAAAATGACAGTGATCTAGCACCTCTTATATTTTCCTGGATAGAGCTTGAGGACATCCTCCAAACTGAGGTATCACAAGAATGGAGATGGGCACCATGTACTCACCATCAAATTGGCACTGACTGATCAACACTAAGGTGCTCACACAGTAATATTCTTTGGGCGTTGGGGATTTGGGGGTGGATAAACTCACAACTAATGGACGCAGTGAGCGTTGTGGGGGGGAAGGGCATGCCTCAAATCATGATTTGGATGTGGCAAAGTCATAACATGTAATCAAAATGTTTGTATCCCCATAATATCCTGAAATATATATATAAAAGAAATCAAATAGGTAGAATACAAATGATGACCCACGGTTTGTAATTTTTCATAGTAGGTGCCTTGAGGTTCTTTGAAATTTCAACTAATATTCTCTCCTTATTTCTTTGCCTTTTTATGCTTCATATATTACCCCTCAACTAATTTTTATCAATACTATATCAAAATTTTAATAATTATGATACATATACAGTTCTCTTGTTTACATATGTACAGTGTATTTTAAACTATTTTATTTTGTTTCACTATATTTAAATACTTAAGCTTAAAATATTAAAAATATAAATGTTAAGTCAATTACTTTTTACTCTGTTTAAACATGATTTTAATTATTTGTATTTATTTATCTGCAGGAAATTGGAGATGGTGGTTCTCTCCGAATGGTTCACTTCGGTTTGGTGTAAATAATTAGAAACTTTTTTTTAACTTCAAAAAGGAACCTGCCTTTTTCTCACCTAAACTTTTTCATGGCCTGATATAGATTAAAATCTCTGTATGAATTTTTACAAGGGAAGGACAGTCTGAATTAGTTAAGAGTTTTAAATTCAGAGTGTTTTCAAAATAAAGTTTTATTAGTTTCAAAAATATGTAGCATAACATCAGCAAAGTGATCTTAAGTATTAATAAAAATCCTTAACCTACTCATTTTCAATGATGTACAAATTTTGAAAGTAACTTAAATTGTACATTAGGTGAAAATATAAACTTTATTCTCCTAAGTATCCTCTTCTGATCTTATTTACATTATTAATTTACATTAAAAATAAAGTATTTATTAAGCAAAAAATTCAGCTCAGACCCATTGTTGGCAGACAATTCTTCATGGGTCTCTCAAATTACTGCTATGACTTATTTGCCCTGATTACCCCTTGGAACACACAGATACTGTCTCCCTTCTGGAGCAAAGGGCAGGCATACTTACTGCCCATTATATTAATAAAAGATTTGAGTTTTTTTTTTTTTTTTTTTTTGAGACACAGTCTCACTCTGTCGCCTGGGCTAGAGTGCCGTGGCATCAGCCTAGCTCACAGCAACCTCAAACTCCTGGGCTCAAGCAATCCTTCTGCCTCAGCCTCCCAAGTAGCTGGGACTACAGGCATGTGCCACCATACGCAGCTAATTTTTTCTATATATATTTAGTTGGCCAATTAATTTCTTTCTATTTTAGTAGAGACGGGGTCTCGCTCTTGCTCAGGCTGGTTTTGAACTCCTGACCTTGAGCAATCCACCCGCCTACGCCTCCTAGAGTGCTAGGATTACAGGCGTGAGCTACCATGCCCGGCCAACATTTGAGTTCTTTAAGTTCATGGTTC
>CAUYRT010097314.1:0-14512 GCA_963574885.1 Lepilemur ruficaudatus
TGCCTGGGCTAGAGTGCCATGGCATCAGCCTAGCTCACAGCAACCTCAAACTCCTGGGCTCAGGCAATCCTCCTGCCTCAGCCTCCCAAGTAGCTGGGACTGCAGGCACGTGCCACCATGCCTGGCTAATTTTTTTCTATGCTTAGTTGTTTTGACTAATTTCTTTCTATTTATAGTAGAGATGGGGTCTCACTCTTGCTCAGGCTGGTCTCGAACTCCGGAGTTCAAACAGTCTGCCCACCTTGGCCTCCCAGAGTGCTAGGATTACAGGTGTGAGCCACCGCACCCGGCCTATAATTTAGTTTTATCATCAATTACTGATCATGCTTTAAGTTTGTATTGATAGTAAGTGTTCTGTAAAGTCAATTTTGAAGCTGTCTTCCTGTTATTTTGTGTTCAGTCTGAAGCATTAGGCAATTTCTTTGATACTAGTTTTTGTTTGTTTGTTTGAGACAGGGTCTCACTCCGTCACTCAGCTAGAGTGGAGTGGCATCATCCTAGCTCACTGCATCCAATCTCAAACTCCTGATACCAGTATTCTTAATTACTGTAATAACTTAGGTTGGTACTTTGTGGCATTCTGAGTAGCAGTCTTATCTGACCCCAGGGAGAGGAATTAAACAGAACAGGTATTCTGCCTCTTCATCTTCCACTGCTTTGTTTTGTTGATAGTGTTACATATTCCTAAACTATTTCTCATTCAATATTTTACATAGCAGAGATAATTACTAAAAGTATTTTTAGATAGTTCTAGTGTATATTTTAAGGACTCTCAATGACTTTACAAATATTTGTTGAATCATTTAGTGAATAATAAAATTAATGTTCATTTTATCAGTACTTAATAGTGAAATATTATAAATAATTTAAATATCCATTTTTAAAAGTCTAAGTGCCTGTAATCCTAGCACTCTGGGAGGCCGAGGCAGGTGGATCGCTCAAGGTCAGGAGTTCAAAACCAGCCTGAGCAAGAGCAAGACCCTGTCTCTGCTAAAAAAAACAGAAAGAAATTAATTGGCCAGCTAAAAATATATAGGAAAAAAATTAGCCGGGCATGGTGGCACATGCCTGTAGTCCCAGCTACTTGGGAGGCTGAGGCAGGAGGATCACTTGAGCTCAGGAGTTTGAGGTTGCTGTCAGTCAGTCTGACGCCATGGCACTCTAGCCCAGGCAACAGAGTGAGACACTGTCTCAAAAAAAAAAAAAAGTCTAAGTGAATCAAGAGTGGGTACATCTACAAAATGAAATACTGGATAGTCACTAAAGAAGAGTAAGGGCTGGGCATGGTAGCTCACACCTATAATCCCAGACTTTGGGAGGTCAAGACAAAAGGATTGGTTGAGGCCAAGAGTTCAAGACCAGCCTGAGCAACATAGGGAGATCCTGTCTTTACAGAAATTAAAAAATTAGCCAGGCAAAGTGGCTAGTCCCAGCTACTCAGGAAGCTGAGGCAGGATAGCTTGAGCCCAGAAGTTTGAGGTTGCAGTGAGCTATGATGATACCATTGCACTCTATCCTGGGCAATAGAGTGAGACCCTGTTTCAGAATAAATAAATAATATAAAATAAGGAGGTCTGAGATATAATATAGAATGTTGACATGGAGATACAAAATAGATTGTCATATAAAAAATTGCAGTAGCAAATAGTGTGGGCCCATTTTTGTTGAATTACATAAAATATATGTGTATGCCTAAGAAAAAATTCTGGAAGTATATACACTGAACTGGAGAATGGGGTGGGATGGTTTTCATATTCTATTTCATACTTTACTATTATCTGGAGTTTTTACAAGAAATATATATTTCATAATAAAATATATTTTAAAAATTAAAAATCAATAACATTAAAAAGTAAGCATAAATTTGCTCCCCAGATTTCTTCCAATAATTGGACTCTTTAACCTGTTAACTAGATTGGGAGATTCATATGGAGTTCTTTGAGTATAATTTTTATCTCCATTGAATTTTAATTAAATGGCATTTTTTGTCCAGAGTTTTTTCAGAATCTGGAAATTTCATCATAGTTCTCTATTCTGTGACACATAAGGAGCCTGAGTTTTATGAATGCCTCCCTTGTGATGGCAAGATACCTGACCTTAAGTTTCAGTTACTAACCAGCAAGGAGATATTACATCTTTTCAAAGTAAGTGATTTGATTACCTGGTACCTTAATGATTTGATTACCTATTACATTAATAATTTGACCTAGTACATTAATGATTGGTTAGGGTTACACTTTGGCAGTTTAAGCCTAATAGCTTTTACTCTTTAAAATAGTAATTCAAACTATTAGGCTTCGTTTATTTATAATCAGTCTTACTAAATATTAATTTTATTCCTTTGTGGTTAATTTTTATTTTGTAAATCTTAGACCATGTCTTCAGAATTATAATAGGGGATCAGAAGTTATCCATGGAATAATTTGCCTGTATTTTTCTAAAATCTTTGAAGAATAGTTTATTTGTTGTATCATTTTATACCTTTGAGGGTTAATTTTGTGATCTCAGTGTTTTCTTTATACTGACTGTGTTATTTTAAAAATGTGGAAATAACAAATGGTTTTTCACACTTAACGGTCAATGTTTATATGATATAATCCAAGGAATCAGAGTAGATTGTTGCTATACGTAATAAAATACGTAGAAATGCATCTAAGTGATAATCACAGAAAAAGTAGATCTTTGAAACTCTTCAGTGTCATTATATAAAAACATTCAAAGACTGCTTTTCAATAAAATGATTATTTTACTTCTCAGACTGATAATAAAGTATATTCTTTATTTTATTACAAAAATATTGAATACCTATAAATAACCATGTGTTTCCACTCAGCTCTTATTTTGTGACTTCTTTGAGATCATTTATAGGTTATATCAGTTCATGAATCAGATGTTTGTTTTAATTGTAAATATCATTTCAACTGAGATCTAATAATTTATTTCTATTTGAGAGACACATTTATCATTTTATTCTTTAGATAGTATCTTCAGTTCATAGTTACTATATTTACTAAATTCCTGCATTATGATACCATGACTAAGTTTTTACTTTCACTTATGTAGTAGGGAAAATGGACAGTTTACAAAAGGTTACAGTTACAGAAATCAAAATCTGTGCCCCCCTCACCCCAGTGTTTAAGAGCTATTTTCATCTAAGTAGAATTCTCTAGTGTTTTTATATAAGTCAGATCTCAAAGCATGTCCTACTTCATTTCAGAATGTTGAACCTTCTGACAAAAATCTAATTCATTTTGAACTGAGTGCTGAAAGCCAAAATACCGAGACAGAGCTTTTCAATAAGACTTCCAAAAATGTTTCAGTTAAGAGGTAAAAGATCTTTTTATTATTACGTATGTTTTTTGAAATTATATTCATTTGTTTTTGATGAGTAATTAAAATAAATCTCCATTTTTTTGATGAAACTATTTATAAATTTTATGTACCATAGATATCTTTGGTTTATTAAATGCATTCTTTCATATTAACTAGGAAGTTGGATGATAATTTTAATGCAATGACAACTCTAATATGGTTTTCATTTGAGTCAATTTATTATATAGGAAAAACAAAGTATTTGTCAAGAAATGAAGTTGCTTAGAAAGAAGCATCCTGTTTTTGTTTAGTACGTTGTTTTCTTTCTTTCTGTGTAGTTTTAAATCTGGACCTGTCAGATAAACTGTAAAAACAACTCCTCTACCTAAAAAAAATGAAACAGACAAAAAACAAAACGAAACTTTTAAAGCAAATACACTTGAAGAATATTAATTAAATAAGGGTTACCATAGATATAAGTACATAGGAAAATATAATTCCTTATTTGGCTTTCATTTTTAACATGGTGTGTAATACAGTGTGTATTCACTGTACACATCTCCATTGCCAGATTATAATTTTTTTTGACAGCAAATGCTATGTCTTATTTATTTCTACATTCATCAAAGTGATCAACCAGAAGCTGCCCAGTGACTGTTGATTTATTGTGACATTAAGAATATAAAGTTGAACCTGCCATGATCAGGCAAATGGGATAGTTTAATAAGCATGAATCTGACTGGGCATCTTTCCTGGTCAATTAACATCGGCCTGAAAAATAAAATAATCTGTGGTTGTCAAATACTAAATTAAATGATCCAAATACTACTGTGACTTATTAAAGGACTTTATTCAATTTTAAGAATGAACACAGATTACTGAAGGATTTTCTTATCTCCTTTTGTATTCTTTAGGTCTTCCCAAAAGTTATCTCCTGGGAAAATGCCAATAAATGATCATGATTCTGTTGTTGAAGATGAAGATTTTTCCCCAAGACCAATTCCTAGTCCTCATCCAGTGAGTCAAAAGGTATCACTGATCTTATAATGAATTCATCTTTGTGGTTAGAGACATAAAAGTCTCATCATATTAAAGCACTAAACCCTACTACCTAAAACTTCTTATCATTCTGGCCAGGTGCAGTGACTTGCATCTGTAATCCCAGCACTTTGGAAGGCTGAGGCGGGAGGATAACTTGGGGCCAAGAGTTCTAGGCTACAATGAGCTATGATTGTCCCACTGCCCTCCAGCCTGGGTGACAGAACGAGACTCTGTCTCCTTAAAAAAAAAAAAGTATCATTCTAAGATATATCTAGCTATGTATATCTATATGGTTATATTTATATAGAGAGATATAAATGCCTCACAAGTATATATAATTTATATGTAATTAAATATACATATATACACGTGTAATATATATTAAAAAGTAATATAATTGTTTCCAGAGAAAATTGTGGCATAAATTGGTTAAGTTACCTAGCAACTAGTAAGTAGTAAAGCCAGGATTCTAATCCAGGAAGTTCGTTTTTAGAATCTGGTGTTTTTAACAACCATATAGACTCAACATTCTGTACTATCACCAGAGCTTCACTTTGGTTTTTATTACTATTGAGAAAGCATTCTACCTACTTTGAGAGGTTAATCGTTAATAAACCCTGTCATAATTTTTCGATTGCCACCAACTAGTGAGTTATTTTAGAATTGTTGTTTACCTTAACTGGACAAATTTTTTATTTTAAAAGAAAAGGAATGGGAAAGATTTTTAAAAAATTAATATAAATTATAACCAGATTTACCACAGCAAGCATTAGGTCATTAAATATCTGATTTCAAATCATAAGTTTATTATATCTCAAACAAGAAAAGCAATACAATTAATCAAACTACGCACTTAAACTATTGACACGGTTTTGCCATCTTAACGGTAGCTTGTTTATGCCAGCGCAAAGAAGCCTGGAGAGTGAGTGGCAATGAAACCGCAAAAGGTGTTTTCCACAGTTTTTTGAGAACTGAATATTTTTCCTTGCAAGAAGTGATCCAAAGCCTGGAAAAAGTGGTAGTCAGTTGGTGCAAGGTCTGGTTTATATGGTGGATGACAAGAGAGTTTCCAAGTCCAGTCTCTGTAATTTGAGCAGTTTTGTTTGTGCGACGTGGTCAAGTGTTTCTTGCAAGAGGATGGGCCTGTCTCTGTTGACCAGTCTTGGCTGCTTAATCACAAGCGTCCTCATCATTTTGTCCAATTGGTTGCAGTAGACATCCACTGTAATTGACTGACCTGATTTCATGACACCATAGTGGATAATATCCGTGCTGGACCACCAAACAGACACCATTAGCTTTTTTGATGGTATTTGGTTTTGGACTGTGTTTCGGCACTTCATTTTTATCCAGCCGTTGTGCTGAACATTTGTGATTGTTGAAAAGAATCCAGTTTTCATCACACATAACAGTACAGTGTAGAAATGATTCACCTTTATGTCGTGACAGCAAAGAAAGGCAAGCTTCAAGAAGATTTCTCTTCTGACACTCATTTAATTCATGTGGTACCCATTTATCTGGCTTCTTTACCATGCCTCTTTGTTTCAAATGGTCCAGTATTGTTGGAACAGTAACGTTAAACCTGGCTGCTAATTCACACGTAGATTGAGACGGATTTGCTTCCACTACAGCTTTCATGTCATCATTATCCATCTTGGTCCCTGGTCGCCTACATGGCTCATTTTCAAGATTAAACTCACCAGAATGGAACTTCTCAAACCATCCATGTACTATGTATTTATTAACTACATCCTTCCCAAACATTTTGTTGATGTTTTAAGCCATCTGTGTAACATTGGTTCCATAACAGAACTCATATTTGAAAATTACACAAGTTTTCGACTTGTCCAGGTTCCACAAAATTTGCTTTAAAAAAAATTTGAAAGATAATCACAAGCCAAACTATATGTTTAAAAGATTGAGGAGACACCTTCACAATAAAGATAAAGGAATGTCAAATGGAAATGTCAGAGATAACAACTATCAAACTTAGTACTTAAGGAAATTGGACATTTCATACTTAATAACCTAATATTTTTGCTTACTCTTTTCCAACTCTTTTTGTTGATATCAGTAGAAGGAATGACAGTGAGTAACTTCACTTATTGGAGAAATATTTATTGGAAGATTCTTTGTTATTTAAGATACATAAACATTTGCTACTAAATCTGTTGAAGCATTTTACCTGTGATAATTTTTTTGCAGAGAGAAGGTTAAAAAAAATCTGTTGTATAAAACAGCTTTTCATATTGTGTTTTATGATCTAAGCAATGTTAGTGTTCCAATAAATAGAGTTCCATTATTAAATAAGTTTGAGAAATGCTTATTTGTGTTGTTTGAGGGCAAGGACCTTGTTTATTTTGCTCACAGTTATATTCCTAGTGCCTACACAGGGAAGATCCCCAGAAAATACTTGCTGATGGTCTAAATATAGAATGAATACTTTTTAGTATGTGATTAGATATAATTTGGGAAATACTGGTCTAAGGAAGGTAAAGCATATGTCTTTCTTCTAAAAAATTATTTTTTCCTTTTTCCCTTTTATAGATTTCTAAAATTCAACCCTCAGTTCCTGAACTTTCGCTTGTATTGGATGGGAATTTCATAGACTCAAACCCTCCACCTAATCCACTGGAAATAGTGAATAATGAAAATCCTCCTTTGTTGATTAACCACTCTGACCACTTGAAGCCATTGCAACCCCAGCTTTATGATGAGGAACACAGCCAAGAAACTGAAGCTGAAGAGCCTTCCTTGAGAGGGATACCAAGTCAGTTAAACCAGGGCACCGCCCTTTTGAGACACTGCAAAGTAAGACAGCCATCTACATGTAAGAAAGGGAACCTCCATATCAAGAACAGTGTTAAACTATCTTCTCATAATGAGCCATCTCATGATATGTTTGAAAAGCTTCAAGCAGTTTCTGCTGGAAATGTACAAAAAGAAGAGTATCCTATTATAAGACCCTCCACGTTTAATTGTAGGCAGTCTTCTCTTGCCCCACAGTCACACTCAAAAAATTTTGTTTTTTCACCTCATAATTCAAGAAGACCAATGGAACTTGAGATATGTACTCCCCCACCACCACCTTACTATTCCACAAACGTTTGCAGTTGTTGTCAACATCATAGCCATATTCAGTATAGTCCAGTAAATTCTTGGCAAGGAATAAATACAGTTGGATCTATTCAAGACCTCCAGTCTGAACCCCTTCAAAAGCATTCATTATTTCACCCAAGTGGATGTCCAGCTCTATACCATAATGCATTCTATTCTTCAAGTAGTCCTATAGCCTTGAGACCTCAGGGAGACATAGACGGTTGTTCTCCCCACAGCAATGTAGAGCCATCACCTATGGCGAGACTGCCTTCAAATGTGAACTCATGTAACCCACAGCCTTGCACGGTGTGCGTGCACATGCCGAAGACCAAGTCAGATAATGGAATGATGGGACTGTCTCCAGATGCATATCGCTTCCTCACAGAACAAGACAGACAGCTGAGACTACTTCAGGCACAGGTTTGCTTGGAGTTTTCTTAGTTTTGTTAAATTCTTGATACTAGTGTATCAATTAATGTGGTTTCTTAAAAACTGGCAAATCTCTTTAGTAATTACACTTTATAGAATAGAATTGTGGAATGTCAGAACTAGAAGGGATCTTGGAAACTGAGGTCTAGTCTGTCCTATTTGACAGATAAGTATTAATAAAGTGAACACTAGATAGAATAACCCAATGCCACACTGCTAGTTAGTAGTAAAACCAGGACTAGAAAGCAAGTTTTCTTTCTTTCTATGTTGTGCATATCATAACTTAAAATATAACTGCATTTTTATTTCATTTTTTTACCCCTAATATTTTCACATTGAAAAGAATTCTTATTTCTATTTCCTATCTTCAAAAGAAAACTAATAGAGGCTAAAAGGATTAATCCTTTAAGCTATTTAGAAATCTTAGTTACTTGGGATTTGTATATTTAAAAAAAAATTATTTATTTTTTTGGCAGGGGAGAGACAGAGTCTTGCTCTGTCGTCTGGCTAGAGTGCAGTGGCATCATCATAGCTCACTGCAACTTCAAACTCCTGGGCTTGAGTGATCCTCTTAGCTCGGCTTCCCAAGTAGCTGGGACTATAGGTGCATGCCACCACACACAACTACTTTTTCTATTTTTGGTGGAGATCTTGCTCAGGCTAGTTTCAAATTCCTGAGCTCAAAGGTCTTCCTACCTTAGCCTACCCAGAGTGCTGGGATTACCGGTGTGAGCCACCATGTGCACGGCTGGGATTTGTATACTTAAAATGTGATATTGTAGACTCAAGCCCCTGGTCTACATTTTTATTTATTTATTTATTTATTTTTGAGACAAAGTCTCACTCTGTTGCCTGGGCTAGAGTGCCGTGGCGTCAGCCTAGCTCACAGCAACCTGAAACTCCTGGGCTCAAGCAATCCTTCTGCCTCAGCCTCCCAAGTAGCTGGGACTTTAGGCATGTGCCACCATGCCCGGCTAATTTTTTCTATATATATTTTTTGTTGTCCAGCTAATTTCTTTCTATTTTTTTAGTAGAGACAGGGTCTTGCTCTTGTTCAGGCTGGTCTTGAGCTCTTGAGCTCAAACGATCCTCCCGCCTCAGCCTCCCAGAGTGCTAGGATTATAGGCTTGAGCCACCATGCCCAGCCGGCGCTGGTCTTCATTATCTGAGTCATTATACTTGGAGAATACAAAATATGATTTAGAAAATACCGCTGTGATAAATACACATAATATTTTCCTCATATGCTAACTTTAAAAGAAAAACTTTCTTTAGGTACCTTTTTTAAAAAGTATCTTAGACTTTTCTATACAAATACATATAGCACTGCCTTATTCTGCATAGATTTCTATTATAAGATGAATACCAAGTTTTCAAATTGTTTTCCTATTGACCATTTCAAGAGTTTGAAGTTTCTGCTATTGCAAACAATGCAGCAGTGAGCATCCTTATACTTGGAGCTACCTGCATATGTGCAAGTATCTCTGTACCATAGATTCCTAGAAGTAAAAGTGTGATGGCAAGGGGAACATATACTTTAAATGCTCATAGATGCCCAAACTTGTTCCTGTTTTGGTATTCCAAGTCTCATTTTGGTGTAGGGCTTTAAGGAAGTAGGCTCTGGTATCAGACTCCTTGGATTCTAATCCAATTCCTAGGTAACATAACGTATGCACCTTTGGACAAGTTACGGGAAATGCATAGATTGTGTGGAGTTCTAAGGATTGAATGAGTTACTAGGTAAGAGCTTAGACTACTGTATAATTAGTGGTCAGTAGAAATAACAAGCTCCAGAGAAGGAGCTTATATTCAACAGTTTTCTTAGCACCTTGAATAGTACTTAACACAAGTTGCTTAATATGTATTTTGTTATTTGAATGAATGAAAATGGCCACCAGAAAAGTTATGCCAATTTTTTACCCCAAAACCATTGTCCACACCTCCAACATTGGGCACATCAAACTCTTAAATTATTATCGTTCTTTTAAATAGAAGTTGTTTTGATTTCCATTGTCTTTTTATAAGTAATATTGATTGTTTGATTATTTTTAGGAGCTCATCGTATATTAAGAAAATTGGTCCTTCATCACATATATGTGGTATTTCTTATAGTTGGTCTTAAGTGTTTTGTATTTTAACCATTTGTTTTGTACAGAATATTCCAGTTTAGATATAAATTTATCAATCATTTTCTTTCTGGGTTTTATATTAGGTTTAGAAAAGATTTCTCCCCTTAAAGATTATAAAAAATTTTATCTTTTTGTTAATGATTAGAAATCCATTTTTATTTTTACTTTATTGATCGATCGAGACAGGGTCTCCCTCTGTTGCCCAGGCTGAAGTGCAGTGACAAGATCATAGCTCACTGCAACCTCGAACTCCTGGGCTCATGCAATCCTCCCACCTCAGCCTCCCGAGTAACTGGGACTACAGGTGCGTGCCACTACACCCAGCTGATTTTTCTATATTTTGCAGGGATAGGATCTCGCTATGTCGCTCAGACTGGTCTCGAGCTCCTGGGCTCAAATAGTACCCCCACCTTGGCTAGGATTACAGGCATCAGCTACTATGCCTAGCCTGTCTTTTTATTGTATAATGAAAATGTCATGTGTTTGTATCTACTTCTGGACTGTATTCTGCTCCATTGATTGGCTTATGTATCCCACCACCAGTTATCATCCAGTTTAATCACTATAGCTTTATATTGTATTTTAATATTCTGATCTAAATTCCTTTTTTTTAATGGAGAAGACAGGGCTTGAGGAGAGGAACTTGATAATATTGAACTCCTTTTGCCAAGTAATCCTTAAAAGTTCTGAAAAAGAAAGAGTACTAGCTCTTTCAAATGTTAAAGTACATTATAAAACTTCAATGACCAATGTATTAAAATGTTAAAAACTCTAAATAAAGGTAATAGATGAAAATATATATATATATTTTGAGACAGGGTCTCACTCTGTTACCTGGGCTAGAGTGCAGTGACATCATCACAGCTCGCTGTAACCTCAAACTCCTGGGCTCAAGCAGTCCTCCCACCTCAGCCTCCCAAGTAGCTTGGACTGCAGGCGTACACCACCACACCTGGCTAATTTTCCTGTTCTTTGTACAGATAGTGTCTTGATATGTTGTTCAAGCTGGTCTCAAAGTCTTGGGCTAAAGCGATCCTCCTGCCTCAGCTTCCCAAAGTGCTAGGATTACAGGTGTGATCCACCACCCCCAGCCTTTAAAAACAGACTAACTGAATAATTTTAGGCCCTGAATGTGTATAAGTCTGTTATTGAGTTTTTCCTATGTGATCTCTCTAAACCACACTTTTCTCATCTATGAAATGGGAGAGATGATTGGTATTATATGTAGATTTGAAGGTTAATTCAATTATATTTATATAGTATACATTATATTCAGTTATATTTAATATATATATAAATTGCTTAGTATAGGACCTGGCTGTAAAAATAAGCACTCAACAAATTACAAGCATTTTATTTATATCTTTTAATACTTACAACAACTTTAGTTTTAGATATGAAGCTCATAGTGGTTAATAACTTTTCCAAAAGATAGCTAATTAGGATTTAAACTTATAGCCACATGATACCAAAGCCCTTGGTCCAAACCACTATAAATACATGTGCTATTTTATATTAATACAGTTTATATTTCTACTGACCTTAATAATTTATTGATAATACTTTCCTATATTAAGTTTAATCCACTAAAATTAAGTAGATTAATTGAACACGGTAGTGCTATTTATAGGGAAATAGAAAACCACAGTGTTTACAAAGGGAGTCTCTTTCACTTCTAGGTATATGCCCAAGAGAAATGAAAAAATATGTCCACACACAAGTCTGTATATAAATAATCATAGCAGCGTTATTCATAATAGCTAAAAGTGGAAACAACCTAAATGTCTATTAACTAATGAATGAATAAATACAATATGACATACCCATATAATAGAATATTATTCAGCAATCAAAAACAATAAAGTATTAATAAATGCTACAACATGGATGAACCTTGAAAACATGCTACATGAGAGAAGATAGGTACAAGGCCACAATATGGTTCTATTTATATGAAATGTTGAGAATAGCCAAATCCATAGAGATAGAAAGTGTATTAGTGGTTGCCAGAGGCTGTGGAGAAGGCCAATGGGAAATGACTGCTAATGGGTGCAAAGATTTCTGGGGGAGTTGGTGAAAATGTTATGGAATTAGATAGTGATAATATTTGCAAACTTGTGAACATATTAAAAACCACTGAATTGTATGATTTCATGGTATGTGAATTAAATCTCTATTTAAAAAGGAAGAAGGGAGGTTTCTAGTGATTGCACCTCAGCTTTGCTGCTTGTTAGTTATATGACCTGGACAAATACCTTAACTTTTCATTACCTCAAGTTTTCTTATCTGTAAAATAAGCTTAATAATTGTAGCACACTCTTCACAGGTTGTTTTAAAAATTATACATAAAAGAGGCCGGGCGCGGTGGCTCACGCCTGTAATCCTAGCACTCTGGGAGGCCGAGGCGGGCGGATTGCTCAAGGTCAGGAGTTCGAAACCAGCTCTGAGCAAGAGCGAGACCCCATCTCTACTAATAATAGAAAGAAATTAATTGGCCAACTAAATATATATAGAAAAAATTAGCCGGGCATGGTGGCGCATGCCTGTAGTCCCAGCTACTTGGGAGACTGAGGCAGAAGGATGGCTTGAGCCCAGGAGTCTGAGGTTGCTGTGAGCTAGGCTGACGCCACGGCACTCTAGCCCGGGCAACAAAGTGAGACTCTGTCTCAAAAAAAAAAAAGAAGTCTGCTTGCCCAGGTCAAGTGCTGTGCTAATAATGGAACTGAGACCAAACATCCAAAACCAAAATACAAGGGAAAAACTTGAAGGCCCCTGAGTTACATAAAGACCAAAAATAAAAACACTAGGAAAGAAAACAGAAACACTTCCTCAGGTATAAGCAGTAAGTTCAGTGACTCTGATTTCTCATCTATAAATAAGAAAATTCTTCTAATAGGCAGTCTCTTATGAGTAGGAAAATACCATCCACAAGTTTTCACTGCAGTGTTCAACACTACTTACTGCATTTTCTTAAGGAAGAAATGCATGAAGATTTTGCCAGATCAACGAAGTTATGTTACAGCGTGGAATGGCAAGTTAACTGACTAAGCAAAGGCACCCATTTGCCCAAGCAGGCTTTGCTTAACTCATTCACTCCCTAAGAATTAACGGACATGGTCTTTCAATGAGAGTTAACTGATCAGGTATAAGCTCTGAGAAGTTCACTGTAAATAAACCAGAATTTTTTTTTTTTTTTTTTGGAGACAGTAGATAGTCTCACTCTGGCACCCCAAGTAGAGTGCTGTGGCATTAGCCTAGCTCACAGCAACTCTCAAATTCCTGGGCTCAGGAGATCCTTTTGCCTCAGCCTCCTGAGTAGCTGGGACTACAGGCATACGCCACACCCGGCTAATTTTTTCTATTTTTAGTAGAGGTGTCTTGCTCAGGCTGATCTCCAGCTCCTGAGCTCAAGTGATCTTCCTGCCTTGGCCTCCCAGAGTGCTAGGATTACAGGTGTGAACCACCACACCTGGCCAATAAACCAGAATTTAAACTCTGAAAAAATTTCCCTCTTCCTGGTCTTCAGTAAAGCCTGGATTATATATAAGAGCTGGTGGCTTCTTTTTTATCTTTTTCACCCCTTCCAAGCAGACACAAAATTTGACACCACTGCCAATATTTTCATTTCATTCACAAGATTCCCTTCCTGTAATCCCTGCTGCACATACTGCTTTGTCACATATAGCTAAACTGAGGCACAGGGAGAGGTCAGGCAGTTGGAGTTTGGCCCACTGCTCATTAAGACAGGCAGTGTGGGGTGGCCAGATGTGACTGTTACTTTACTTTTTTTCACTTCATTTTCCTGAAAAGAAATATCTTGCTGGGTTCTTAGTATTATCAGTAAGAGAAAAAAGTAATTCAGGGTCTGATAAGAGGCTGTTACTTCACTAATCTATCTATCCCTATAATAAGCTCCAAGAGGGCAAAACTAAGGTCCAGGTAGACTGCCTGCATTCAGCACAGTTTGTCCCTTTAATAAATACTTCTTGACAACAGTTTTGAAAGATCATTTCTGACGGATGGATCTAAGCATGTGGAAGGACCTCAAAATGCATTTTGGCTTTTGCTTGTAACGAAGAGATAATGAACAAGATGAAAATGTCAATAAATTTGTTGGTGAGAGGGAGTACCTCTATTATCAAACAACAGGAAAGCAAAAGTTGACTATACTCCATTAGGCCTGAACTAAGAGCCTCTCCACATTGTTGCTGGTTCTACAAAATGCTACTGAGTTAATAGGTCATATTTATCTTATTTTAATTACCAAAATGCCTGGAGGACATTATGTTAAGTGAAATAAGCCAGGCATGGAAAGACAAATAACACATGATCTCACTTGTATGTGGAATATAAAGAAGTCAAACTCACAGAACTAGAAATAATGGTGGTTATCAGGGGTCTGGGCCAGGGGGAGGAGCATGGAGAGATGTTGGTCAAAGGGTACAAAACTTCAGTTAGAAGGAATTAAGTGCAGCAGCTCCATTTTACATCATGGTGACTAC
>CAUYRT010097315.1:0-36185 GCA_963574885.1 Lepilemur ruficaudatus
CCAGGTGTGTCCTTATTCTCCACCTCAGTGGGGGCGGGTTTGGGAGTGAGTCTGGGCAGAGCTGGGTTGGGTAAGCCTGCCCTCAGGCACCACAGTTACGGTTAGCAGGGGTCAAAAGGCTTTTCTTTGCTTCTGGGCAAAGCTGTCAGGGAGGGGCTGAAATGACCCCACTCAGCCAGAAAGTCTGCGTGTGGGGGTGGGGCTGTCTGAGACCTGCAGTTTGGAGCAAGTCTCTCTCCTTTCCACCCTCCCCGGCTCCGCAGCTTCTCCTGGGCCTCTGCCAGCGGGCAGGACCCCACGCCAGCGGGTTTCCCCTGGCTGTGGTGCAGGCTGGGAGGCTCCCTGCCCAGGATAGCAGCCTGGACTGGGGACACGGCCCTCCCTTGCAAGGAGAGTTGCCCCTCAAGCATGCTGGTCCGCCCCCGAAGGCACACACACCAAGTAGGCACGTTCACAAATGTCCCTTCTCTGCCCCAGGGCAATGCAAGACCTAGGTGCACCAGGTCTGGTCTGCAGGTCTGATCCCTGGATCCTGGAATTAAAACCGTTACCCTGCCAGGAAGTGGCGTGTGGGTCCTAAGTCATCCACAGGGTGCCCAAGCTGGGTCGATGTCTCTCAGCCTTGGGATCTGCTCTGTTTTCCTGGAGTCACCAGGCCAGCAGCGCCTGGAAGGGCTGGTGGATAGGGAGCTCACAGTCTGAGTACCCCTCAGTCTGCTGTAGGGCCCCAAATGGGGAGGTCCCGTTCCCTTGAGATGCCTCCGGTGGTGGCTAAATTGTCTCTCTCGGCAGCCGCGTGTAGGGAAGAGGGAGGGGAGAAGGAGGCAATATGGCATCTGCCGATCGGCTTGAGTCTGTGGACTGGGAGGTGTCCCGGGGAGCTGGGAGCCTGGTGCCGCGGCCACAAGAGGCTCACTGCTTACCGGCAGCAGCCATCTCTGGGCTGGTGTTAGCAGGTCTTTGCAACCGCCCAAGAGCCCACCAACAGTCCGAGATGCAAGGGAGGGGAAAGTTAGCCGCTCCACCTACCCTTGTCGCCGGTCTCCAAGCTTCTCGTGGGCTTTCTCCTTTCAGTTCTCCTCCGCAACCTCCTCCTGTGGAGTCTCTCGTGGTCTCAGGTATCCCTCCTTCTGACCCTCATCCAGTGTATGCTTGTCTGCTTGCTTATTTCTTCCACTTTCTTCTAAAATCTGTCTTTTTCGTGGAGACACTCTGGCTGGCGGCTTTTCTCGTCTGCCATCTTTAATCTCTTTTTGGGGGAGGTATACATTTTGGTTATGTAATTTCCTTTTGTACAGTTTGAGTTGAAGTTATAAATGTGCTCTTCAGACAGTTAGTGTGCATTATACCCATTAGATGTAAATTTACCCATACCCTTCTCCCCCGTCCCATCTACTTGGTTTCCCTTGAATTTTACTTCCATATGTGCACATAAGTGTTGATTGATTGATTAGTTCTAATTTAGTATTGAGTACATGTGGTGTTTGTTTTTCCATTTTTGTGATACTTCACTAAGAAGAATAGCCTCCAGTTCCATTTAGGTCGTTACAAAAGACACTAGATCACCTTTTTTTTTTTGTGGCTGAGTAGTACTCCATGGTATACATATACCACATTTTATTAATCCACTCATGTATTGATGAGCACTTGGGTTGATTCCACATCTTTGCAATTGTGAATTGTGCTGCTACAAACATTTGAGTGCAAGTGTCTTTTTTTTTTCCTTTGGGTAAATATATAGTTGTGGGATTGTTGGATCCAAAGGCAGGTCTACTTTTAGTTTTTTGAGGTATCTCCGTACTATTATACTTTACACAGAGGTTGTACTAGTTTGCAGTCCCACCAACAATGTATAAATGTACTATTCTCTGTACATCCTTACCAGCATCTGTTGTTTTGAAACTTTTTGATAAAAGCTATTCTCACTGGAGTTAAGTGATATCTCATTGTGGTTTTTATTTGCATTTCCTCGGTGATTAGAGACATTGAGCATTTTTTCATGTGTTTGGCCGTTAATCTGTCTTCTTTTGAAACGTTTCTGTTCATGTCCTTTGCCCATTTTTTTAATGGGGTTGCTTGATTTTTTTCTTGCTGATTTGCTAGAGTTCTTTGTAGATTCTGGTTATCAGGCCTTTATTGGATATTTTCTCCCATTATGTAGGTTGTCTATTTGCTCTATTGATTGTGTCCTTGGCTGTGCAGAAGCTTTTTAATTTGATCAGGTCCCATTTATTTGTTTTTGTTGTTGCTGTGGTTGCTATTGGGGTCTTATTCATAAATTCTTTGTGTTGGCCAATATCTAGAAGAGTTTTTCCAACCTCATCTTCTAGAATTCTTATAGTTTCATGTCTTAGATTTAACTCTGTTATCCATCGTTAATTAATCTTGGGTGATCTTAATAGTCAGGTTTAAAGATGGCATAGCTGCTGACAGCCAGGATCCTAAATTACTTGTCTGAATAAATAGGATCTTAACATAAGAAAGAAATAAAAGTCTATTGTTTTAAGCTACTAAAATGTTTGGGTCTATTTTTTTTATTGCAGCATCACATCCTAACTACTATAACAAATTATATTAATTATATATAAAATAACATATAATATGTAATTGTATGTTATCAATATAACAACTAATATGTTGTTTTTCTGAATTGCATATTATCTAATTATCAAGGAATGAGTAAATGAATGAATAAATGTGAGATTTGGGACCAGGTTAGGTAAGCATTTCTTGAGACCTTAGTATTTCCTCTTTCAAATCCTCACAATTCCCTGAAGTGAGTAATTGACACAAGGGCACATATAAAACCTACACTTTCCACTATTCCAGGGTGTCTCAAATGATGACAATGTATTTTTCTTCTCCAAATGTAAGTAGAGTAGGAAACACGAACATCAGTTACTGCGTACCTGCCTCTGTGAAAGGATTAGTGGGTTGGAAAAGTCCTTATGGTTCTAATATTCCTGAGCAAAGAGTTCAAATACTTTCAGGCCAGTTTCATATTATTGCCTCAGGGTTCACATTATTCATTTCTTTGTCTTTTAAGAGAAAGAAATTCACTTATCTTCAGGTGTGGCCTTGTTTTTTAATAATTTTAGAATGTGTTAAATCTAGATTTTTATCCTTGGGCAGTGGTCAAATTTACTTTTGTCTTTCTTTCTTTCTTTTTTTTTTTTTTTTTTGGTATAGCATGTTTTTCCAAAGCAACAAAACTAAAATAAAATTTATTGGCAGATACTGTGATAATTTAAGATAAAAAGATTTTCCTGTAAGTAATAGAAGTAATATTTTTGTATAGGAAAGAAAACAGTTTTCTAAATAAAAATTTTCCATGGTATCTAAATCCTATTCAGGACAATATAAATAATTTATTAATATGAAAAATATAACACTATAATGCATTATATTCTATTATTTTTAACTTATATCTATTAGCACAGCCTTAAAAAACCCAAAAGGTATATTACTTGTCCTTTTAAGAATTGGGGAAATCAATTTCTGTGCTTAGGATAGTTCTCTTTGTTGTTGTGGAATAGTGTGATGGTAATTAATGTTAGTCACTATTTCTTTCTCAGCAGCTGGAAAAAGAAAAGTAACTCCTTCCAGAGACACGATAGAACATGAGTCTGTTCTTAATCTAAACTGAAATGTTGGGACCATGGTGACAAAATCAAGGCTCTGTCCAATTTGGACATCCTTTGGAGTTGATTTAAGCTTGTCACATGCAAACATATTTCTTGTTTTAATTTCAAGTTGACAGCTACAGATGCTATAAGCACCACTTGTGCCATAAAAAGAAGAACCTTTTTTTTTCTTTCTTTCTCCAAATGAATATGGATATTTGTTGAGAATTTGGACCTGAGGAACAGTATTCTTCAAGGCATAATCAAACCCACTTAGCAAAACGTGAAATCTCTTACAGCATGTAAAAGTTCTCTTTATGTACAAAGCATTGGAGAGTTTTAAACAGCACCTGCATTCATGGCCCAAACTGTTATTCTCTTATTTTTGCCTTGCTGTGTACTTAAAGTTCTCATCCATAAATCATTTTTATGAAATGAATAAATGACTTCTTTCATTGATGAAGTACAAACTGACTGCACTGGGTACATTATAGCTAAGAGTAACATATTGATACAGTCCTGCAAAAAGGAAATGAATGTGGG
The DNA here is from genome assembly GCA_963574885.1 of Lepilemur ruficaudatus. Lineage (NCBI taxonomy): Eukaryota > Metazoa > Chordata > Mammalia > Primates > Lepilemuridae > Lepilemur > Lepilemur ruficaudatus. Next base: position 4,167 of record CAUYRT010097315.1, read on the forward strand.
TTTGTGCCTGAGAGGAAGGGAACTTATTAAAGCAAAAGTCAAATTAGATTTGGAATGATGACAAAGCGCAAAACTCAGGTTCAGTAAAGTTTAAGCCTATTGACATTTTATTAATAGTTATTTAAGAAGGCCACTAATGAATTTTCGTTAGGAATTTTAGACAGTGGTTGACTATTGATGAACATGAGGCAAACTGCTTAAATATTTAATAGTGGTTATTAAAGCCAGAGGAAATGACCTGACAAAAATGGCATTAGAGATGCAAATTTTTACCCAGTATTTAATGTCAGAAGTTTATTTTATAGTAATTAGCACACTGCATCTTTTAATGCTTAGTAAACACTGCTATATCCATCGTATATAATAACAGGAAATAGAAATTGAATCTACAAAATAAAGCAAAATGCAGAGTTCATATATGCTCTAAAAGCCAAATAATTTAAGGTTTCCCAATAAATTTATGTAAAGAAAAAGACATTTAAGTAATTTTTATTCACATAGATATAGTGACACCAAATTAAACAAGTGATCAGAATATATCTGTCTTAAAGAAATAATTATTTTAATAAAGTATCAATTACCTACTCAAATTGGATGTTTGATGTTATGTAGGCCAAATATCTGGACTATTGGATGAAAATATAAGTGAGGTGCTTATACTGAACTGTTTTTTCTGGCACATGTGGCAGAACTTATATTGATGCTACTGTCTTATATTGTCTTCTTATTTTAAACTACACTGTACCTTCAATTTGAAATAGAGTCAATGTAATTTTCAAACTTAAGTTCTACTGAATTGCATACCATCCAATAATTTAATACAGAATCTCTTAAATAATGAAGTGATTTTAGAAATTTCAGAAGACCCTGCACTCTGTTTTGATGCACAGTAAAAAAGCTATTTACTGACCTCGGGCTATATATTGTTGAAACCTATATAATGAAAATAACAAACTTCTCAAGCTGAAGATTTTACCTACACAATATTATGTTAAATGCAAATTTAACATTTAAGATATTAGTAGGGTCACTGGTTACAGAGCCACAGAGCATTTATTAATTTTTCCACTTACGTACAATTTATGTTCTAATAAACTTAAAATTATTGAAATCCCATGGTCAATGTCAAAACCATTTACAAAACTTCCTTTTGTACATAAACACTTCCTATTGTACCTCCTAATTCCACCCTGGAGATCTCTAACCTCATTCTATGATTGTTGACTTTCCATTGTTTGCATTTCTTTGAGCTTTCCAAGCCACCCCAGCTGCAGCGAACAGGCTTTGCTCATAAAGCCTTTCCCTCAGAGATAAGGCCGCCTTCAAGTAATCTTAGCACATCCCTTCATTTCCTCTTGTGCTTGAGTCCTTTAAAATGCAGGCTTTCTTGTTTTAAAAGTGCCATACACAATTTTTCTGCTCACTATAACCATTATCATACTTTTAAAAAATTTTTGCTTATGTGCTAGATAGACAAATCTATTGCAATGCCACAATGGAGTCAAGTCATTTTGGAGCATTGGAAAGAGTAGATGCCACAAAATGTCAACCTGGATATCTTCCAAAAGAAATCATAGTGGGAAATTATGGTGATCAAATCTCACATTGGCACGCATCAACAATCCCAACATTAGCTGAATTTCCTCCTAGGAAAATGTTGACAACAGAGTGAAAAGTTGGGCATATTCTCAAAGACGGTGGAGAAGTTTAGTAAGAAAAACACAAAGCTTAAGTCTAATCTTGAGAAAGCGATCTGTTGGTGGTGGTGAGGGAGGGTGTATGAGGGTAGGAATAACCTGTAAAGTCCTCACTCTGGAACCAGCCTTCTTTTTAACCCTTTCCTGTCAACATCACCGAATGCAGAGTTTTCCCAAGACTCGAGGCTTTTATGGACTCCCCTCTCTTTCTGCTTTTCTCCTTTCCTGCCCCAGGAAAAGTTGGGATTTCTTGTTTTTCTCTAGGGAAACTTTTACATAATTGTGGTTAACAATCTCAGCTTTTGAGGACAGTCACTTCCTGAGTATATTACTCCCTGTTAGACTGGTTTGATAAACAGTTCTTGAGAAGCAGCTTAGAATCCATCCAGTAACTCTTCAGCATGGGAGCCCTTCAGATATTTGAAGCTTACATACACGTTCTTCTCCCTGCCCATCTATTCCAAAAACACAGACCCTCTAGTCCTGTAATACAATTCTCCTGTAGTCTGGTTTCCCAGGAAATCCTTATTCAGATGAGCCTTTTCTGGATGTATCACTTTGCTTTAATGAAGTATACCTTTGAAATGATAGTGCCTGGAACTAGGCACAAAATTCCAGATACAATCTAATTTTATCTAGATACATACTACTATTAATACAATTGTAGAGATGCATTAGCTTTTCAAGAGGACTCATAAAGTTTTTTAACTTGTTAAATTTAGGATTAACTAAAATGCTTAGACCTTTTTAAATATGAAAATGGCCTCAAGTCAGGTTTTTACCATCGATACACTACATTTCACATAGTTGCTTAAATTCTGTGCTTCCAATGTATTACAAGAAAAATGTATGCAAAGGTTTTTTTTTCCACATTTATTTTTCCTACTGAGTTTTTAAATTGAAAAAACGAGGAGCTAATGAAGAGCTTTAATGATAAACACCTAGAAGGTTGGCCAAAGCAGGTAAAGAGTTGAAGAAATCCTGCTTATTATAAGAAGATTAAAAAAGTGCAACATTCAGATGTTTATGAGATGACACTGGACATATATACATATTTGCATATTCATAAAACATTACTGAAGTTATGCACAATAACTGGTACACTGATTACTAATATATCTAAGGGACAAGGTAAATGAGAAATTTTCACTCTCTACTTGTTTGTATCTTCTAAATTTTGAACCAGTTGAACATATCACCTATTCAAAAAATAACCGTTATTTAAAAAGACAATAATGGATTACTTTCTATATATTTGTGCCTGGTTAGAATTTGTTTTCTGGAAAGATACACAAAAGTAGTTAATAAGAATTATTTTGGGGGTGTGAGTATTTTGTATTACATGTTAGCTCTATTGTTTGAATCCTCGAAAGATAAGTGTATATTTAAATATTGGCTGGGATTATTTGCCACATGTATTTTCTTTATTAAGATTTCCTCTATTTTAAAAATAATATATTTTCTAGGATAGTTGTTATAAGAGCAGGAAGACAGCTTGACAAACTAAAAGTCAGGATGTCAATAAAGTGCATTAGAAGCAGTAATCACTTTAGGTTCTTCATAAACACTATTTTAAGAATCAATCAGCTTTTCTCTATGCATGATAATTTCCACCTCAAATTCTTTTCTATGCAGAGCTTGGTAAACACATGTCTGATGATTTAACTTGGTCTTTTCCATGTGATCTATTTTTATTATAATTTATTGTTGATTACCTGTGCTCCATGTTGCTCTGTTTATATTACTTTAAACCAAATTTAAGGTCAAGGAGTTAGCCAGAAAATGGTCCAAAGGCAGTGACTATATCATTTATATCTTCCAAATCTCCTAAAAGTACTTGTCACATAAAAGATAGTTAATAAATACTTGTTGACTTGAAAACTTAAAAAGGCAGGTGGCCTGTTGGATGGTTCTAAAGAAAATTCTTAAAGAAAGCAGAGTATTGATCTCCAGAAGTAGTGTGGCATCAATTGACCTAAAGCCTACTCCAAATTTCAGGAGTAATTTAGAAATTCAAGAAGGATCTCAACACCAAGTTTATGCATCAGGAAAACAAAATTATCAATAAAATCAATCCCTTTCTCTGTTTTGGAGAAAAATGCATTGCACAGTTGGCATAACTGTGGGAGTGAAGGTGGTTAAGGACGTAGGATAGACATGCATAATGCCCAGCCAGCAGAGTACTACTTACTAAGTAATAGTACTTACTAAGCCATTCATCACAAGACATGAAATGCCCCATTCATTACAGGTGGACATTTAGGTTATTACTTACCTAGTGAATTACCCTTCTTAAGACCTATTTTTTTCCTCTAACCAAAAGTTCTATTATGAAAATAAAATAATATTTTGGGTTGTCTAGAAAAGATACTAGGAGGATTTGTGTAGCCATGTAATTTCATATGTATTTGTACTTTTAGATAATTTGTTTATTTAATAATATGTAAAAACAATAAATACGTTTTTAAAAATTATTAAATATAAAACAGATGTTCAAATGTATTATGCAAACTACATAAACCTTATGTATCTCTAAGCAAGACCCCTTACTGAAAGAGCCACTGTAAATTTGACTTCAAAATCTCAACAAATGTCCAGCTTTGTCTTTCCTTCTCTGAGACACTGTGAAGATTTTATAGATGTTGTATTCTTCCTTACTTGGCATTGTTTTACGTATGCATATACATATATGTAGAGTATAAAACTGACATAATATATATACATAAATATACACTATTACATATACTACAAATATATACATACACACACCATACATACTACAACTAAAATTATAAAGAAACTACTGTGCACGTATAATAGTAACATTCATCAGGTGTCAGGCAGGTGGGGGGTGGGTGGGTATATTCACACCTAATGAATGTGGTGCACAACATCTGGGGGATGGACACGCTTGAAGCTCTGACTTGGACAGGGCAAAAGTAATATGTGTAACCTAAACATTTGTACCCCTGTAATATGCTGAAATAAAAAAATAAAAATTAAAAAAAGAAATAAAAAAATAAACTGCTTGCCGATAATAGTAGTAGATAATATTTTGAATTTGGCTTCAAATTTTGCATGAGAGGGAAATTATAGGCTCTCTTATGGAGCCTTGCTTTCAAAGTTCACCCTTTTGTTATGATGCAAAATAAATTGCTCAACAAATTGTTGTTTTAAATTCAATGTGACAGAGACCCAATTAGTAGGAAATATGACCCATTATGTGTTTTTTCAACTTAATAAGACAATGTCTTCACTTTCTGTTTATAACTCTCCAACAATTTATATCCTTATGTTTGGGCCCACAGTTTGTAGAACATTTCCTACAGTTATATTCCTTATCACCAACTCTATGGGTTTACCTTTCCAGGAGTGTGTTAAGATTTAATATTAGACTTAGGTATGATAAGATTTTCTCTAAATACAGTAGCTATTGTAAATAGACCTGCAGTGATAAATTTGATGCAATGTTTGAGATGTTTTAGAAATTTCTGAAAATTTAGAAGACTAGAAACAACGTAATTTTCATATGTTATCTACACTCTATTGTAATTCACAAGGAAAATATCCAATATTTAAAAAGAGGGTTTATTTCCTTTGTATTTTTTGAGAGATTCCATCGGTGGAGAATACTGAGTCAGAGGTGTTTATTTTACAAAAATTCTCATAGAGAGAGCAAATAAGGCCTAGAAGAGATTTGATTCCATTTTCTGCTAAGTAACAAGCAGTTTTCACTCACTTGAGTTTATGGCATTGGAATTGTGTTGGCAGATCATGAGTCTTTTGGTGACATCAGTGAAAACAGACTGACATGGTTTTGGTTTTTGCCCCAGGGCTCGTGAGCACACTCTTTGCCAGTGGCCACACATGTGAGGCATATGAGCAGGTGAAAGTGAAATTGTATGGTTGCCTGTTTCTTTGCAACCATAATTTATTCCTTCCATGGTATAAACATCTGTTTTATGTTTAAAAATGAATTTATTAATTTTATATTAATTATCTAAAGTAGACCTAATCATCTAAATTATAAAAGCATTATGAAATGATATGGCTACACAAATAAATCATTCTAATATCTTTCTAGATGACCTAAAATATTAGTTTTTTCCATAACAGTACTGCTTGTTAGAGGAAAACATGCCTTAAGAAGAAGAGTACTTCACCTGCCTAAGAACCTAAATGTTCATCTATAATAAAAAAGGCATTTTATGTCTTCTGATGACTGGCTTAGAGTCAGTAAGTAATATTCTGCTGGATAGTCACTGTGAATATCTATGCTACCTCCTTCCTTCCTTCCATTCCCAGAAAGCTTGTGTCATCTGTGTGATGCATTTTTCTTAAAGACAGACAAGTAGAAGACAGAGGAGATTTTACATGAAAGATTATTTGGAAGTTTGGAAGATTTTATTTTTTTAATTTTATTTTTTAGTTTATTTTTATTTTTTGCTGTTGGCAAAACTGAGACTCTTGTTGAATCTCTAAATTAGTTCCAAAATTTGGAGAACATCAACACTCTGTTCTGTTTGAAGATGCCTTTGGAAACATCTCAATGGCCACTTTCACTTTTAAATTTTCAAATCAACATGTATTTATTAGCCGTATTTTGTTTTCTAAGTATTCTATGGAATTTCAAAGGAAATAAAAGGTATTGTCATTACTTGTGGTAGACACATCCTAGGGTGGATACACCTTCCATGAACTACATCACTTTGTAAATCCCTCCCTTTGAGTGTAAGAAGAATTGGTGACTTGTTTGCTTCTAACCTGTAGAATATGGACAAGGGGATGGAGCATCACCCAATTAAATTAATTACACACATAGCAAATATAAAGGAATTTTGCAAAAAAAGGTAAGTACAATTGATTTTGTGTTACTTGTAAGAAAGATTATCCTTGGTGGGCCTGACATTATTAGATGAAAGCCCTTTTGTGAGACTTTCCCTCAATAGTTTTAAAGAAATAAGTTGTCATGTCATGAGAGGGCCTATGAGAGGGCCATGTAACAGGGAACCATGGGCCAACCTAACGATCCAAGAGTGGTTCACGGTTGACAGCAAGAAAATGGCAACTTCAGTCCGACAACCATAAGAAACTGAATTCTGCCAACTGTGTGAGTTTGGAAGAGGACCCCAAAGCTCCAGAGAGGAACACAGCCTAGCCAACCCCCTGACTGTAGTTTTGTGAGACTCTGAGAAAAGTATACAGTTAAGTTGTGCCTGGACTCCTGAGTCCAGCCTATTGCTCTACACATATTTTTGTTAGCTCATTCTGTGTGGCCCAACCTTTCTTCCTTTTTGTTTTTTCTTTCTTTCTATTTGAAAGGCAGTATGGTGTAGGAATTAAAAGCTCAGTGTTGGATTCATACTGCCTTGGTTCAAATCTTGGCTCTACCATTTATGATCATTGACAGCTTAATTCATCTTGCTGTGGCTTCGTCTTCTAACTTGTCATTGTGAGTAAAAACGGAGATTTAAGACATAACTACCTGTAATCCTAGCACTCTGGGAGGCTGAGGCAGGCGGATCGCTCAAAGGCCAGGAGTTCGAAACCAGCCTGAGCAAGAGCGAGACCCCGTCTCTACTAAAAATACAAAGAAATTAATTGGCCAACTAAAAATATATTTAAAAAATTAGTTGGGCATGGTGGCGCATGCCTGTAGTCCCAGCTACTCAGGAAGTTGAGTCAGAAGGATCGCTTGAACCCAGGAGTTTGAGGTTGTTGTGAGCTAGGCTGATGCCATGGCACTCTAGCCCAGGCAACAGAGTGAGACTCTGTCTAAAAAAAAAAAAGACATATCTACATCATGGATTGTAGTGTGATAGTGTTGGGCACATAGTTGAGCACTCAATATATGCTAACTATCATTATTTCTCTGTTTATAAATCTTCCAAGCAGGCCAATTCACTTAGGTTTTATAGTGCAACCAGCTTTTTATGTAACTAGGAAAATTAAATTAATGCTTTCTAAAAATACATTTGCTAGGTTAAAAAGAAACCTGCTTGGTATCTGCTCTTCTCTTTTAGGCTTTGTTCAGCTAAAAGGGGAATGCGATCATATGCTATTAGTGATGATATCACTAAATAAACATTGGTCATCATTCAGAATAGGTATGATAAAATATTTAAATGTGAAAATATCATTCTTCATTGCATAACCTAAGCTATAAACCATTATTCTCTTTTATTTACCTAAAGTAATTATTTCATGGTTTTATCAGTAATTGAATTAAAACATTAGGTAAGTAGATAAAGCTTAAAAAGTCTCTAAGACCTTCACTAATTCTCAAGGAAATTATTTTATAATAGGACTATGGCAATGGAAAAATGTCTGTATACTAAAGCCAAAACATGCTTCTGTGATTTTGGTCTTTAGAGTCTAAGATTCAAGCAGGATTAACTGACTGAAGTTCTAAGCATGCTTGATAGTTCCGAATCAAGGTCAAGTATTTACATTTACAATCAGTGCCTTAGAATTAGATATAGTTTAATCTGACAATCAAGTTCAATGGATAAATCATTCCTCACGAAAACTACAGCACTATTTAGTATGGCATATTGCCTTTGGAAGGTGGATACATTTCCCATGAAAGAGATTTTAGGTGACTGTATAGTAGAAATTTAATACGTCTGGCCACAGAATGTTCGCTATGATTCATTTTGCTAATTTGGTACATTAGCTCAAATTTGCCATTAAACTAAACAAAGATCCAATTACTCAATTACCAAAATATTCAGTTTTATGTTTTCAAAAAAAAGAAAAGCAAGGGAAAAATGAAGGTGATTCTTGAGATGTGAGTCAAATATCTCTCAATATTTTGGAAAGGTGAGTCATCTCTTGGATATATTGTTTTTTGTTACATCATTTGGTTTGGAAAAACCCAATGATGACATAAAACAGAAGCAAAGTAATCTTCAAAGAAAAAAGTTGCATCTTTTTCTTTCTTTCATTCTTTCTTTCTCTCTTTCTTTCTTGCATTTGTTGATAAACTTCAATAAGCCCAAATATGAAGGTATTTCATAATATAAAACAGGTCAAAAAATAACTCTCAGATTCAAGCTGTGTACTGGACAAAGTAAACTAGAGAACTGAGCAATTCCTCAAAGATCTATACAATTTGAATAAATAGAAAATTCAGACTCTAACCCTCCTTCTGAGACAGACCAGATGATCTTTTCCTCTTTTGTTTGTTAGAATAACATAACCAAAAACTTCATAAATATTGTTTATAATTAATTTCCAAATTTATGTATTTATCTCTGATGCCTTGTGTGAGATCTAAATTCTTTTATCTCAACTGTCTTTTGGGTAGCTCCATCTGGATATTCTCCATGGGCATGTCAAATTTTATATGCCACCTCAACTTGTTATATCCCATCTGGTCACACTTAGTCTACATTCTATATTCTTAACTATGGTTAACAATGTCTCCATCCACTCAATAGCATGAGCCACACACTTTTACACCTTTGGGGACAAATACAGTGCTCAGTAGTGAAGTAAAGACTGTGAAGTGTTCTAGAGGGAAGAAACTTATTTAACATCACTTAATTCATGATTGTCCAATCACAGAATCATTTCCCTCCATAGAACACATATTAAGACTGTACCAAAGTAAAAATTAACATCCTTACGATAGACTCTAAAGTCCTATATAATCTAACTTCTATCATATATCTGGCCTCATCTCCTCCATCTCTCTGCCCTCCCTCACACATCTCCAGCCCCGTGGTTTCTTCACAGTGGAATAGTTTGAATTCACTCCAAGGCTGAAGGTTTAGCCTACCCAAAAGTGACCCTGGGACAATAATTACAAAGGAAGATACCTTCAAGTTTACTTCAAAAATGTGAGGAAACAAAACTGTTAGAGCAATAGGTAACTATAGTAAAATCTTTATAATCCTTTTGGGAATTTTTTTGCTCACAAACAACTCACTGATTTCATAAATCATGATTATTTATTTCTTAAAGCAGGCCTCAAAGGGCTTCTCTTTGTTATCATTTTGTAGATGCCATTAGTTTATAGATTTCATTATTGTTTGGATAAAGTGAATCTAAATATTCCATAGTCAGAAAATACAGAGTTGCCAAAACTTTTCTATAATAAAGTCTTTTAATCATGTCAGGTCATATTTTCTAATGAAACCAGATTACTATAGCATAGGCAGTGGTGATAACAAAATGATTAAGAGCCTGACATTTGAATCCAGATTGCTATACCTAAATTTTAGTTCTGTAACTTACTCATTCTATGGTTTTGGTCAAGTTATCACTTTGGGCTACAGTGTCCTTATATATGAACTGTGAATAATAATTGACCTTTCCTGCTAGGAATTTTATATTAGTGAAGGTAGACTAAGTCAGTATTTTTAAACTTTACCATGCATGAGAATCACTTGTGTATGTTTAAACAGTGTCTGGCAAATAGTATTACATCAAACCAAAAAGCTTTTTCACATCAAAGGAAATAATTAGCAGAGTGAAGAGAGGACCTATAGATTGGGAGAAAAATACTTGCAAATCATACATAGGATAAGGGGCTAATATCTAAAATATTCAAGGAACTCAAACCACTCAATAGCAAACAAACAAATAAGGAAACAAATGATCCAATGAAAAAAGGACAAAGGGCAAAAGACCTGAATAAACATTTCTCAAAAAAAGACACACCAATAGCTAAAAGAAATATGAAAAGATGCGCAACATCTCTAATCATCAAAGAAATGCAAATTTAAATCACCTCATACCTATTAGATATCACCTCATACCTATTAGATTGGCTATTATTAAAAAGATGGGAAGATAAGTATTTCTGAGGAAAAGGGAACTGTGGTACTCTGTTGGTGGTTTTTAAAGTAATATAGCCATTTTGAAAAACAGCATGGAAATTCCTCAAAAAACTAAGAATTATCATACCATCCACCAATCCCACTTTTGGGTATATATCCAAAGGAAATAAAATCAGTATGTTGAGAAGTCTGCACTTCTATGTTCATTGCAGCATTATTCATAGTAGCCAAATGGAAACAACCAAAGTGCTCATCAACGCTTCAGATTAAAAAATATGATGGATTAAAAAATGTGGTATAGATACAACAGACTACTACTGAGCCTTTAAAAAGGAAATTTTGTCATTTGCAACAACATAAATGAACCTAGAGACCATTGTGCTAAGCCAGGCACAGAGAGACAAATACTGTGTAATCTCTGTATGGAATCATACTATATGACTCCACTGTATGTGGAATCTAAAGAAGTCAAACTTATAGCAGTAGTAGAATGGTGGTTACCAGGGACTAGGGGGAGGGGGAAGATGGGGAAATACTAGGTCTGTCCAGAAAGCATCCAGCCATGTAATATGAAAAACAGACACATTTATTGAAGAAAATACAAGATACAAGAAACATTGTACATAAGGCAATGATGCCTTAGTCTCCTTCAAAGTAGGCACCTTGGGACCTCACACAGTTCTCCCAGAGTCTCTCAACCTAATCCATACACATTCAACATTCTCAGGTGTTCTGCTTGTTGCAGGCCTTCCAGAATGTGGATCACTTTCAACAGATTTGCGACCATCTTTGAAGGGTTTGTGCTACACTTTTATTTACGTTGCACTCATTGCATCATCCCCAAAAGCTTTTTGAATCATCCAGATAGTTTCTGCAGACGAATGTTCAAACTTAATGCAAAATTTGATGCAGGTTTATAGCTCTACTCGCTCAGTCATTTTGAATGTGATGGCCACACAGTACACATGCTCACTCAACAGCGTCTTCTTGTGTCCCATTGACTAGTTCAGAGAAGTCGTCACTGTTCACGCATGCACATTCCAGTCCACATGCCTTGGCTGCCAGGTTACATTGATGTCACGCAAACAGTTCTCCTTATATTAACAATGGCTGGATAATTTCCAGACAGACCTCATGGGAGACATTGATGGAAGGGTACAAAGCTTTCAGTTAGAAAGGAAGAATAAGTTCTAGTGATCTATTGTAAAGCATGATGACTATCGTTAATAATAATGTATCGTATATTTTAAACTAGCTAAAAGAGAGGATTTTAAATGTTCTCATCCCAAAGATATGATAAATACATGAGATGATGGGGATGTTATTTCCCTGATCTGATCATTTCAAAATGTATACAAGATCAAACACCACATTGTATCCCATAAATATACACAAGTATTATTTGCCAATTAGAAATAAAATAAAACTCAAAACAATCAGTTGCCTGGGCCCCATTGCCAGGGTTTCTGAATTAACAGTCCTGCGGTGAGACCCAAGAACTTGCATTTCTAATGCTTTCCAAAGATGTTGATGCTGTTGGTCCAGGAGCACACTTTGAGAATTCCTGGGCTAGAATATTCTGTGGTAATAATGCCAAATCTTGGTGGCTTACAACAACAGCAGTTTATTTCTTGGTGTATGTGGCATGAACAAGGACTCTGCTCAGCATGGGCCCAGGCTAATGGAGGCTCCTTCATTGCGTGTGTGTCCATGGTTACCAGAGAGGGGAGAGGGAATGTGGTGAATCATGAGCTGGGTCTTAAAATTTCTGATTGAAAGTGCTCACTCAACATTAGCTGCTATTAGTGAGGTTTTATCTTAACTTCTCTTTCTGTTAATATCACTGACCATGGATAGGTAATTTTCAAGAGGGATATGCTACTTTCTGACGCTTGCTCAGATATGCATGGGGAAGAAAAGAGTCAGAATGGCAGGGAGAAAAGACCATTCTCATCTCTGCACTGACGTTGCGAAATACTACTCTTTTTCTTTTTGTTTCTTTATCATCTGGAACTAATTTTTCTTATTTCAGGTTCATATATTTGCACAAATCCTCTTTCAAAGAACCTTTCCAGCCTTGACTTCTGGATTCTGTGTCTTCAACCTCGTCGATGCTGTGTCAAAATAATAGCTAAGAATTATTGATCAGTGCCTTATTTTGTGTGTTTTACATACAATCTTCCTTTTAATCACTAAATCTCTTATCATTCCCATTTTATAGATAAGGAAACTGAGGTCCAGAGGCCCTTTGGCTTTAATCTGATATTTGTCTTCCACCTGCTTCCTTGAGCTTGATGTTTGGGACCTTCCCTTGCCTTGAGTCTGCCCTTCACCTGGTTTATGGACTTCATCTGCTACAGTCCTCAGCTCACACTGGACACTTCTCTGTCTATCTAGAAAGGAGATCCAAACTAGGATTATAAAAATGACTGCTCGCATGTTCATCTCAAGTGTAATTGGAGAGGTACAAGATATTACAAGTGCTTTTGTGTGAGAACTTTAAACTCTTCAAAAAGATAGAGCAACAGTGGAATTTTTTTCTCCCATTTCAGCTTCATGCAAGCATTATTTCTTTGGTGAAGTCTTTGTGCTCAGTAAATTGTAGCAATACTATGAGCAGTTTTCTGTGAATCCCCATCCCTTATTTTAAATTTCACTTTAGAAAGACAACAAAGTACAGTGGGAAGAACACAGGTTTTAGAACCAGTCAAACGTGGGACCAACTTCTTGTTCTACTCAACTAACTTGTGACTTTGAGGAGGACACTTGATTTCTCCAGGCCAAATTCTTATTTGTAAAATGAGAAAAACTCAAAGAAATTCATTTTTAGGTACAGCATCACTTTTCTGTACTGCAAGGGCCTGCTGGAAAATCAGACAGGAGGTGGTTGGATCAATAAGAGCTTACGCAACTGTAATTAATTAATTAGATATGTGAGTCTGTTCTTTAAAAAAATTTTCAGCTTATTTGTGCTGCCAAAAGATGAATTCTCAGTCTCTGGAGAGTAGGATTAGCAGTATGAAGAATTTGAAGTGATCGTTCTTTTCTAGCATGACTGTTTGTTTTTCATCTCTGTTCAAATAATCAATTTGATTTATTTCACAATTCTAGATTTGCTTTCTTATTATTTCATAATAATTATGATTGTTTTTCATTTTGCAAACATATATCATGCATTACGTGTGTCTTAACATTCTGTTAAGCATTATTATGGAAACAAAAAAACTAAAAGGCGTGATCCCTGATGCTAGGAAAGTTATATGTTCATTGAGACAAAGTTAATACTCTAGCAATAACTCTAGAAAATTTCCGGATTATATGTTATGCAGTATCATATTGTGGGAATAGGTATAGATCTATAGGCTATGACTGGGACTTTTTTGCCCTAAATTTTGGGAGAAATTTATTCCATGGATACTCTACAAGGGCGTTGCATTATCTAGTAGATAGTGTCTTGCAGTATGTTTTTACAACATACAGAAGGGTAGATTTCTGTCATGTCACCCCTTAAACACATGCTGGGTGGGTCTTATCAGAAAAGTAGGCTCAGGTAAAGAGGACTGAGTAATTTCCTGTTCTAGAAGATAAACCCCTCAGGGTTAAATAAAGTTTTCAGAATACACTGTTTTTGCAGTTCATTCTTCACCATGCAGAATAATCTTTTAAAAATGCAAATCTAATTACAGCAATTAGCTTCTTTAAACTTTCATTGGCTTCCAGTGTGTTTTTGGATGAAGATTCAAATCCTTAACATTGATTAAAGGGCCCCGTGGGCTGGCTCGCCCCTACCTCTAAGCCCTCGCCTTTACACTGATGGCACTTTTTAAAAAGGAGCCACACTGGTCCGCTGTCAGTTCCTCCATACCTTGCTCACCACAGACAGGCCTTGGCACCAACTCTTCCCTGTACAGAAATGAAATGCTTTTCACTACACTCCCCACTGCCTGGCCTGCCACCTACTTATTAATATTTTCAGAGTTCAGCTAACAATTCCCTGCTGAGCTGTGTAGGTTAAACCAAATCATTTAAACTTTCCAAACTTCAGTTTTCTCATCAGTAAAATAGGGATCCTACCACCACCTATCTCATAGATTAGTTGTTGGGATTAAGGAAGATAATACATATAAAATTCCCATCACAGTGTTGGTATATGTGAAATAAATAAATACTATTATCATTACCAATATCACCATTCCTAAAACTTCCTAATCCTCAACATAAAGTCAGTCCCTCATGTCATGGCACTCTGCAGATTTTATGTAACTTTCAACCCAAAAATGTTTAAAATGATGTTATTAATTAGGTTGTGTTTTACAACAAGCACTCTGGTTGTGGTACAGAGAGAGGATGGAAGGGGTATCAAGTCTGGAGGCAGACCAGTTAGGAGGCTATTAATATTAAAATAAATCCCTAAGTATTTTATTTTATTTATTTAATCAAAAAAGATTTATTAAGCATGTATTATGTACTGATTGATGAGGATAGAGCAATGACTGAGACAAAAATGATACTAGTGTTGGAAAATATTTTGTCTGATGGAGGCAACAGGACAAACTGACAAAAAAATTATAATTAGGTATTGTCTTAGGCAGTTCAAATTGCTATAGCAAATTATCATGGAGTGGGGGGGCTTATAAACAAGGGACATTTATTTCTCACAGTTTTCTAGGCTAGTTGTCTGAGATTAGGGTTCCTGCATAGTCAGGTGCTGGCGAGGACCCTCGCCCGGCTTCAGACTGCCTACTTCTGGTATCCTGACATGGCAGAGATCAGAGAGAAGCAAGCTCTCCAGGGACTCTTATAAGGGCACTAATCCCATTGATGAGCCTTCTGCCTTTTTGACCTCATCTAATTCTCATTACCTCCCAAAGGACCCACCTCCTAATACCATCACATTGGGGGGTAGAATTTCAACATAGAAATCTTAGGGGGGCACAAACATTCAGTCCATAACATAACAAGTATGATGAAAAATGTGTGCTTTAGGGAAACATTTGAAGATACTCAACCTGTGTAAGAAAAGATTTCCCTGGAGAAAGTGGTGTAGAAAGTGGGTCCTGAAGTAGCAGAGCAATAATAATGCCTTAGAAATCTGGACTACTGATGAGTAGAAGTCAATTCACTTGGAAGATATTCAAGAGGTAGAAGTAATAGGCTATGGTGATTGTTTGGCTATGAGAGATTTTCCACTTCGATGGATAAAGACATCAACTGGGGCAAAAAATACAAAAAGTAGATTTGGGAGTTAAGCTCTTCTATATCTTGGCAATATTAAATAAAATACGTTATAGGACATCCAGGTGGATTTTTTTTTTCAAAGAATTCCAAATGTCTAGCCATGACTTGATGTTGAAGGAAAGTTTAATTAAGAAGATTGACTTAATCAGGAAGTTTTAAGAACTTGCCCGACGCAATTCTAACGCTATTTAGCTTCTCCTTGACTTTTATTTCTGTTAGTGAATCTGTTAAATCAGATTTATGTATTTTTATTTATTTTTAATTTTTTACTTTTATTAGTAATTTTAATTAACACATAATAATTATACATATTTATGAGGTATGCTGTGATATTTTGATACATGTATACAATGTATAATGGTTGAATCAGGGTAATTAGCATATCCATCACCTCAAATATTTATCATTTCTTTGTGCTGTTGGGATCATTTGAATTATGCTCATCTAGCTATTTGAAAATATATAATAAGTTGTTGTTGATTATAGCCACCATATAGCGCTATAGAATCCTAAAACTTACTCCTCCTATTTAGCTGTAGTTTTGTATTTGTTAAACAATTTCTAGCTATTCCTTCCTCATTCCCACCCTTCTCAACCTCTAGTAACTGCTATTCTATGGTATACTTCCATGAGATCAACTTTTTTAACTTTCCCATAGGAGCGAGAACATATGGTATTTATCTTTGTGTGCCAGGCTTATTTCACTTAATATAATGTCCTCCAAGCTCATACATGCTGCTGCAAATTACAGAATTATTTTTTTGGTTATGTAGAATTCCATTACGTATATGTACCACAATTTCTTTTATCTATTCATCTGCTGATGGAAACTTAAGTTTATTCCATGTCCTAGCTATTGTGAATAGTGCTGCAATAAGCATGGAAGTGCAGATATCTCTTTGACATACTGATTTCCTTTCCTTGGGATATGTACTGAGTAGTAGGATTGCTTGATCATATTTAACATAGTACTGGAAATCCTAGCCAGAGAAAATAGGCAAGAGAAAGAAATAAAGGACATCCAAATTAGAAAGGAGGAAATCAGACTATCCCTGTTTGCAAATGATATGATCTTATATATAGAAAACTCTAAAAGCTACACCAAAAAACTCTTAAAACTGATAGAAAAAATTCAGTAAAGTTGCAGGACAAAATCAACATACAAAATCAGTACTGTTTCTATGCACCAACAATGAACTAACGGAAAAAGAAATCAACAAAGCAATCCCATTTATAATAACTACAAATATAAATAAACAAACAAATAAATTTTTAAAAATGCCTAGGAATAAATTTAACAGAAAAGGTGAAAGATCTCTACAAAGAAAACTATAAGATGTTGATGAAGGAAATTGAAGAAGATACAAAAAAATCAAAGAATCAAAGACATTCCATATTCATGGTTTAGAAGAATTAATATTGTGAAAATGACCAACCAAACTACCAAAAGTAATGAACAGATTCAGTCTGAACAGATGAATCAGATTCATAATTCCTATGAAAATAGGAAAATGAACAGATTCACAATTCCTATGAAAATACCAATGACATTCATCACAGAAATAGAAAAAAAGCCATCCTAAAATTCATATGGAAACACAAAAGATGCCAAATAACCAAAGCAGTCCTGAGCAAAAAGAGCAAAGCTGGAGGCATCCCACTACCTGACCTCAGAATATACTACAAAGCTACAGTGATTAAAACAGCATGTTACTGGCATAAAAACACATAGACACATAGACCAATAGAACAGAATAGAGAACCCAGAAATATATCCATATATTTATAGCCAACTGTTATTCCACAAAAGCACCAAGAACATTCAGTGGAGAAAGGACAGTCTCTTCATTAAATGCTGCTGGAAAAACTAGATTATCCATATACAGAAAATTAAACCAGACCCCTATCTCTCACCACATACAAAAATCAAATCAAAATAAATTAGAAACTTAAATTTAAGACTTGAAATATGAAATTACTAGAAGAAAACTTAGAGGAAACCCTTCAGGACATTGTTCTGAAGAAAGATTTTTATGGAGAAGTCCTCAAAAGCACAGGCAACAGAAGCAAAAGTAGACAAATGGGATTATAGCAAACTAAAAAGCTACTTCACAATAAAAGAAACAATCAACAGAATGAAGGTACAACCTGCAGGATGGGAGAAAATATTTGCAAACTATCCAACAGGGATTAATATCCCCAGGATATACAAGGACCTCAACAGTAAAAAAAACAAAACAAAACGAAACAAAAAACACAAACGATCTGATTTAAAAATGAGCAAATGAGTTGAATAGACATCTCTCAAAAGAAGACATATAAATGATCAACAAGTATATGCAAAAATACTCAATATCAAAAATCAGCAGGGAAACACAAATCAAAACCACAATGAAATAATCATCTCACCCTAGTTACAGTGGCTATTATCAAAAAGACAAAAAATAACAAATGCTGGTGAGGATCCAGAGAAAGGGGAGCTCTTATACAGTGTTGGTGGAAAAGTAAATAGTACAACCATTATGGAAAACAGTATGAAGCTTCCTCTAAAAAACTAAAAATAGAACTCACATTAGATTTGTTTTTTAAGGAAACCAAAGTCAGTTATTACAGTAACTTATTAGTGAAATTTAATGTGTCTTTTTTTTGTGTTGAAATCTTTGTTTCCCAAACTTTGTCATTTGATTTTCCTCTCTATGGATTTACCTGAGTCACGTACCAACTATATTACATTTATTTAAAAATACTTTTTTATTGTCTACAAAGAATAATGTCCATAAAACCACAGATTTGATGTGCTAGCTATATTTGATAATGCAAAATGCAATAAATGGAAAACTATCATGCACTACTGCTATTTATGTATCATATCAAATTTCATAGACCAAGAGTAGAATATATGCTATAATTTGAGAAATGCTGGTTAACGAAATTAAAGCTGTGAGAGGTTTCACCTCTGAGTCTCCTCAGGCCTGGTTTGTTACATAGTTACTTTTCCACAAGAAAAGGCACATTTTGCCAATGGCAGATACATATGTAGAGTCAGAGACCACATACTTTTTTTTTTAATTTTTGCTTTTTGGAAAGACTGAATAATTCAGAGCTAACACGGCAACTTTGTTGTCTAGGCTTTGCAGAGTGTCGTTGGAGGATGGCTCACTGCTTTCTTCAGGAAAGGATAAAGATGGAGTACATGACAGGAGCTTCTAGCCTCCCCCAGAACACTGTCTTTGAATCTGAGGGAGACACCAGTTCTGTTTTGGTACATTGCCTCTATTGGACCATATAATTTAGATTGGCAGTTTTATAAGGAATAAAATATTAAATGTTAAGTTATTAATAAAAAGAAAATGAACTAAAGCCAATAGGATTGAATGTGCAGCATATGGAAGAGCAAATATTCTGCAGTAGGAAATAGCAAGGCCTGTTGTCTGAATTGAAATGTCTGAAGCTGCTTACAAATGTCTTTCGTGACTGAAATAATAAAACCGATTTCTACTTGGGGAAGACATTTTTTAGGCTTAAGTTGGGGAAATGAAACCCTTAACACATTTCTGAGGTCAGAGATATTGTTTGTTAAATGCCTGCAGGCCTTCAGGCAGATGGTTTGCAAAACAGGGTGCAATCAAAGAGGTGCTCGATGGTGTTCCTCGTGCCAGTGGCCTGGAAACCAGCCGGAGGAGCAGACCATCAGCACAGCTGGACCACAGCCCTGGCTTTGAGACCCTGCACATTTTACTTACCACTATGGGACTGGTATCAAGCCTCACTATCCAGAGAAATTCCATCCCTTTTGGAATAAGATTAGAAAATAAATTTAGTAAACAATAGTGCACCTGCACATATCCTGTGATTCTACAGAAAGTCTCAATGGCCCTGTCAAACAGCATCTGGGGCATAACATGAGTCTAGTGAAGTACATCAAGATTTTTGCTTTGTTTTAAATTAATAGATTTTTTTTTCAGAGCAATTTAGGTTTACCAAAGAATTGAGCATAAAGTACAGAGAATTCCCATGTACTCCCTTGACCCCACACACTGTTTCCCCTATTGCTAACATCTTGCATAGGTATGGTACATTTGTTACAATGGATGGACCAACACTGATACATTATTATTAACTAACTATAGCCCATAGTTTCTATTAGGGTTCACCCTTTATGTTTTACAGTCATAAGGGTTTTGATAATTTCGTGTATCTATCATTACAATATCATACAGAATAATTTTATCACCCTGAAAATTCCCTGTGTTCTATCTACTCATCCTGCTCCTCTTCCCCTAGACACCTGACAGCCACTAATCTTTTTACTGTCTCCATAGTTTTGCCTTTTCTAGCATGTCATATAAATGGAATCATATGGTATGTAGCCTTTTCAGGTAGGCTTCCTTACTCAGCAATATATTTAAGTTACTTCCACGCCTTTCATTTTATTGTAAGGATGTATCACAGTTTGTTTATCCATTTGCCAATTAAAGGATATCTTGGTTGGTTGGTTCCAATTCTGGGAAATTATGAATAAAGCTGCTATAAACATTCATATTCAGAATTTTTTTATGGATATAAGCTGTCGATTCATCTGCTTACCTAGGAGCATGATTGTTGATCATATGGTAAGACTGTATTTAGCTTTGTAAGACATGCCAAACTGTCTTTCAAAGTGGCTGTGCCCTTTCAAGGTCATCTCTGTGTCTCTTCTTCACCTTTTATTTATTTCCCAGGTGACCAGGGCTCTCTGTATGGTATTTACTAAGCTGAACAATACCCAATATCTCACTCCAGGTCCCTTTCCAAAAGCACATGCAGGTCTCATTTCTTCAGACCACTAATCCTAGCTAGGAAAACAGGTAACACTAGTGAGCATTCAGATAGTATTTACTATGGACAATTAACTTCCACATAAAATTTTTCTTTCAATCTTAATTCTCTGATGAAAGTCTATTTCCTCCAATTTGAAGATAAAGAAACTGAGATATAAAATTAACATAGCTAGTTGTTGGTGGAGATGGACTAGACATTCCTCAACCATTTTGAATCTTGTCTGAAATCTGAAATAAGGAAAAATTCAAATTAAAAAATGACTACAAATAAATCAGCAACTTTTCCTAATTCAGCCTGGAAATTTTAATAGCCCCCTTGGCTGACGTATGACTTTTCCAGACAACACTGCCATTTAAAAAGTTGATGTTTCTAATTCCATAACCCAAAATAATAATTAACAGTGGTTATTTTATTCATTAGAGCATGCTTTCATGACCAAGGTGACCAAACATGCAACTAGTCAGACAACATACACCATTTAAAAATTCCTTTTACTCATATAAGGAGAACAAAGATGTAGTGATGATCCTCCTGAAACTAGAGAAAGTTGTTAAGGGGGATATAGTCTATCATGGAGGAACATTTTATAGGATTATTTGCTAAGCTTAAAAATGAATTTTTTTATGTAGAAGTTAATCGTGCATATAAAATGTCATATTAATGTTTAAATCATTTTTTATTCCAAATATAATAGATGATGGTTCTGAAAATAAATATTGAAATTAGAGTTTCACATTTGAAATGGAAAAAGATGAAGAATCTTCCAGTACAACTCTGACACTTTGTTTTAATTAAATGAGTGCATACAGACATTCCTTGATCATTCCTTTTGTTTCCTTGGAATATCCCGAAACCCACCAAGTAGTTCCTAGCCAGTGCATAGGCTCCTAAACACATTCAGCATATTGCTTCCAAATAATAAATTGTTTGGAAATGATCATCTGGGGTCCTTTGCCTTTCTATGCTTCTCCCATCCAACTCTATTTCCCAGTGGGAAATTTATAAATTTATAAAATATTCAGTGGGAATTTATAAATTTCTCTATATAGCACCTGTATTCGTTTCCTAGGACTATCATTACAAAGTAGCACAAACTGTGTGGCTTAAAACAGCAGAAATTTATTGTCTCACCATTCTGGAGGCTAGAGGTCTTAAATCAAGGTGTTGGCAGGTCCATGCTCCCTTCAAACCTATGAGGGAGAATCCTTCCTTGTCTCTTCTTAGATTCTGGTGGTCTGTCTTTTTGCCTTGTTAAAGGATATCTGTCATATTTGATTACTGGCCCACACTACTCCAGTATGACCTCCTTTTAACTAATTATTTCCGCAACAATCCTATTTTCTAATAGGGTCACATTTTGAGGTATTGGGCACTAGAATTTCAATATATCTTTTTGTGTGTGGAGCAGGGGAGAAGTGCAATCTATAATAGCACACTTTTCTTTTTTTTCTGGGAACATGAACTTTCTTCTTAAGGAAAATTTTACCTTCCATATTTCAGTAATCTAATTGTAAGTTGTGTGTTCAGCCTCCATACTAGTACTGAGTACTCACTCAGTATTCACCTCTAACTGGTTGGCTCACAGGTTGGAATGTAATTGAATCTGTATCTATCAGAATCCTTTCCTAGGATTTTAAAAACTGGATCTAGGAAAAAGATTTGTCTTTCTTGGTGATGAAAGTTATATGAAATGTGGGACATGCTGACACCTGTTTCTTTACTCATGGAGAAAGTCAGTCCTAGAGAAATAGTAGAGAAGTTAGAGGCAAGATATATAAGAAAGCCTTTTTGGCTGCAATTATATATAATTGCTTTATGCTTCAGTTAATTTGAAAGTTGATTTTCTTTTATTTGCAAAAGAAAATGTGTGTGTGTGTGTGTGTGTGTGTGTATACATTTATATGAGTCCTTTGTCAGATATATGTATTTTAAAAATATTCTCCCACTTAGTGGCTTGTCTCTTCACTATCTTAAATTTTTTTTTTTTTTGGATGAACGGTGGTTATTAAATTTCAGGTAGTCTAAAATGTCTTATTTTAGTTCTGTTAAAATATATTTTGAGGACATATTATATGGTACATACATATTGAGAATCATTATATATTTCTGTTTCATGGAAAATTTTATAATTATAAATGGCTCTCTTTTTCTAATAATGCTTCATGTCTTAAACATGGCTGTGTCTGCATTAGTATACCTACACCATCTATCTTTCAATTAGGGTTTAGATAATTTTTTCATTCTTTTATTTTCTATTATTCTATGTTCTCACATTTAAGTTGTTTCATTAAAATAGTCACATAATTATTATTTGAGTCTCACACTTTATTTAATTTATTTTTATTTAATGTTATTGCTGATATATTAAAACATTTGTAATATCACTATTTGTTTTTTAATATCCCATCTAATCTATGTTATCCTTTCTCTCCTTTTCTGTCCTCTTAAATTGCTCAAGTATCTTTTAGCATTCCATATTTTGTCCCTTATTATCCTGTTACTTATATATTCTTTTACTCTTCTTTTGTTGGCTATACTAAAGATTATCGTATGCCACAATGAATTATTAGAGTCTAATATAAATTAACACCTTTACTACTATATGTACACGGAAGTCTTGATCAAGACTTGTGTTCACATACATTAATAACATTCATCAGGTGTCGGGAAGGTGGGGAGGGGAGGGAGAATGGGTATATTCATACCTAATGGGTGCAGTGTGCACCATCTGGGGGATGGACATGCTTGAAACTCTGACTCGGGTGTGGCAAAGACAATATATGTAACCTAAACATTTGTACCCCCATAATATGCTAAAATAAAAAATAAAAAAAAAACTTAATACTTTTACTACTTCCTAAAATACCTAATGGTCTTAGAACATTTAACTCCATTTATTCTGAAGGTAGAACAAAGAACCGAAATTGGCCTTTAAATCAAGAAAAACATTCTTAGTATCACAAGAGAAGTTTTAGTTTTTATAAAACAGAATTTTAAAAACTGAGCTAAAAAGAGAACTAGATGAAATGAAAAGTATGTAGTTGAGATATGCAGTTCTAGGAAACTAAAATTGTTAAAGGAAGAATTAAAGTTCACACTGGAAAAGGTAAAAAATAAAACTGTGTGGAAAAAGAAATAAGTGAGATAGAAGACAGATTTTAAAAGTGGTCTAAGACAAAAAGAAAGAGAAATAATTTAAAAGTAATGGGGAGGGTAATGAATATGGAAAACAGCTAATACATGTACAATTTTTTAATAACTTTCATTTTTGAGGTAGAAACAAATAGAACAGAAGCAACATCAGATATAATTTTTTTTCATCTGTGCTCCTAGTAAAAGCATTACAAAGAAACTATTGAAAGTAGAAAACTAGCAACATTTTTTAAGACTAAAATTGGAGCAGTGTGTTCTAATTCGATTGAAACTGAGAATCTGAATCTACCAGTGGGTTGGGATAGATGAATGCTTTCTTACTTGTGTCTTTTCTCCAAACATTTATTTGCATGGAAGTAAAGGCACTTCTAGGGATTTCAAATCTAGGGATTTGTGAAGATAAGGAGATACTGGAATTCTTTCTCTAAATAGGCTCAGATCTCTATTGGACAAAAGCAGGTATAGCAGAGGCCAATGGATGTCTTGCATGATTAACTACACTTTACGATATTGGAGGATGCGTCCTAGTTTCCTCTGGAGGTCATTACTAGAACTCATCCCAAGCTAGTCAACCAGGAGTTGTGTGGGTATCTAGCAATGAGTTGTAAGAGACATAGCATAGAATTCTTTAACGCTTCAGATGAAACATAACGCTCTCCATTTTAGCATCATCTACATTGTATGAACTAGGACATGATTGCTGGCAGTTGAGTTCCAGCTCTGCTTTTATGGGATAGTAGAGTTCCAAATTCATGGCATTGTATTACATTAGGTTTCCAGCCTTTTAATGAGAAAGAGTTTTAGCTCAAAGTCATCAAATCTATGAAAAAGCTTTTATATATTTATTCATTTTTTAATTGTCCCCAGCACCAAAGCAATGGCAACTAGAATGGCTTGAGCACTATGAATGGAGTTCCAGCTCAGAGTGACATCTTGGTGATACAAATGAGCCCTAAAATTGAGAATCACTGGTTCAGCTAATCCAGTGGTAAACACAAGGAATGATTCATGGATGCACATAAACACACTAAAGAATTCTGGAAATACTTGGGAGACAGAAATCCTGTGAAAAATTATAACAATTTTGATCGAGCATTTTGAGCTTGGTTCAGTTGAGATATCAGTGTTAATGTTAATAGAACCACATTTATAACCACAAGATAAAAAAGTCCACTATTCTTAGGTTACATAAAGTAACAACAACAAAACAAACTTCTAGAAGCATCAAAGAAGGTATATCAGTCAGGGTTCAGTTGCTGGAAACAAAAGAACATTATGGCTAATGTTAGACAGAAGAGGACTGAACACAGGAATTATTTTTTGGAAGGTTTGGAAGAGTAGGTTTTTGGCTAGCCTTCTAGGTAAAAACTGCTTAAATAACACTCCTGCACTGGGCCACAAAGGGAGATAGTATTGGTGTCATAATCAGGAAGGGGAGAACTCAGTTGGTCACCATTTGAAGTCTTCTAAACTTCAAGAATATATTGCTGTAGCTGCAATGCAGGGATCAGAAAGCTGCCACAACTGCTGCTATACACTCATACAGCTGGCCACTGGATCTTGGATTCTGATTCAAGAAAACCCAGTACATTTATCTGTAAATGTGTTTACTGATAGCAACAGTAGCCAAACAGATAGCCAAAACAGAACGAAAATGACCTCCCCTTACTTCCACCATCTAAATATCATGCTTAGAGTGCATCTAATTGGTGAAATGCAGCTCACATCCAGATCCCTAGCTGCAAAGGAGTTGGGGAAATATAATTTGTAGATTCCTAGTCTTTGCAATACTGGAAAGTGAGCCAAAAGAAAGCTGTAAGTAGGTTTTGAGTATCGACTGACCATACCTGTTAGTTACAGCAGGCTAAACTTGTTATCAACAAAACAATAAAAATTAGGTTGGTGTTTATAAAACAGAATGGTAGTAAACAGCATTCAACAAAATCCTTGACAGAATTTTGAAAGGAGAAGGTAGTGACTTAAGAATTATTTATTTAGCTAATTGTCTTTCCTTTATGAAAGACATTCTTGGATATGAAAGGATTCAGAAAATGGCACCCTACTGTGTTCTTCTATTAAAAAAATTACTTAAAGATTAAATTTGTCCAAATGAAAGATAAAATGAAAATCTCAAGAAAGGAAAATTTTTGGTATAAAATGATTTATGGATTTTTGGGGGGTTATCTGTTGACTGAGATCTCGGTCCCAGGGATCCAGTTGGACCATGTGTTATCAGGTGGATTCTATAGCCCAGGTTTGAATTTGGCCCTTTATGTTTCCTTCAATATTTTGTTTCGGTTTCTGCTCCCTCCATAATAGCAGGAAGAGTATCTCTCACTGTTGATCCCACAGTAGAGATGAGGATCACTTAAAACTACCATGGCTGTCATACTCTGCTTGCTGTTGCTAACAATAACGAAACAACTTATTAATAAAAAGTTGGGCAGTTGGGATGCGGAGCTATTGCTTCTATCTACAAAAGTAAAACCACACATAAAGACGTCATTTTACTTCCAAGGAAGTTTAGTCATGTTTTTCCTGACCTATAAAGCTCTTATTGAAAGATCTTAGTCTTTGTGTACTATATTTTAAATTAGAAAAGATTAATAAAGCAGCCATGGTAGATATTATCTCTCATCAAGCTTCCCTTTATGTTACCTTCTTTCTTGTCTCTGTGAATAATTTCCTAAAATTCAAAGCCTGCATTATCATCAGCAATGTGCACAGTGAAATGGCATAAAAATGCAGTAACATAAAATATAAAGATAGTGAGTATGGATGATTTTTTCTATTTTCTATATTCATTAAATTTTCTATACTGGAATTATTCTTTATAAATAATTCATTAAATTTTTTAAAAGGCACCATGCCATTTCACTATGATACTTTTATAATTTTCTTCTTTCCATCACTCTGTCTAAAACAAACAAACAAAAAAAAGAACGGTATGGTTATTCATACCCATTAAGAATGGTTATAAGTATCAGGATTATGGGAAATGTGTGCTTTCCTATATGTTTAATTATTTTCAATAAACATGCATTAAATTTTTAATATTAATAGTATCTTTAAAAACCAATTGTATGGTACTATCAATGAGCTTTGATGAAAGTTTTGGCTTAAGGCAACACAGGAGAACTCATAATTTTAGAATTGGGTTTTTCCTCACTGAATTAGGGAGTAAACCTCTGATTTTAAGCTCTCCATGGTTTGTCCTATGTAATTCAATATGAAAGTAACATTTCTGGAAAATAAAGTGTGAAAACCATTTGTTTAAATAATATGCATTTTTTTCTTGGGGTAAAATGACCTGGTGAATCCATTTTAAAATTTATATTCAGTCAGCTGTACTTTAATTTAAATCTGAATAACATAGCCATAGTTCATGTAGAATAGTACTGAATTCAGGTCTTTGAATGCTCGTATTTGTTGCCAAATTGTTAGTGTGAAATAAAAGCTAAACAGGGATTTTCTGTAGCTTTATGAAACTTAATGGATACATACACATATCAGTCAATAACATAATATTAAAGGTGTTATTACTAAAGAAGCAATTGGACTCTTGAGTGGAATATTCTGTGTGTGTACATACACATATCTCAAAACTTCCATAAAATCATATAGAGTCATAAAATGCCTTCATAAATGTGTGTGTAAAGCTGAGCTCTTCCACTTTTTAATTTATTTCTGTCACTTTTTTAATTTCCATCAAAGATATGCATGAACAGGACTGAACCTGGTAAAAATTGTAAAATAGATGGATTTTCTTCAATTATCTCACCTCATTGCTAATTGCTCTTCTTTACCCAACTCCTAGTACATTCCAGGGGCATCTCCTCTAGATCTCCTGCCTTAAAAACCGCTCTTTACTAACCGTAATGTTAGAAATTGTCTGGTAGCTCAATTCCAACTAACTTATAGATCATTTAAACAGATCAAATATAGAATTCCTGACGCATTGGAACTTTAAAAGAGGAGTATCTAGGGCACAGTAAAAAATAACAGCATCAACAATAAATGGGTGTAGTTTCAAGACATCTAAATATAAAGTTTGATCTCTTTATTGATTAACTTTTTGAGCTTGAGGAAGCCACTTAAACTTTCTGAGTTTTAGTGCCCTCGTCCTATGAAGATAATGAAACCTACCTTGTAGTTCTATTATGAATGTAGCTGACTTTTCACACAGGGTCTGTCCAGTGCAGGCACTTGATAAGTATTCCTGCACTCACTATTGAGTCACTGAGCCCACAGGAATAGAGTTCTAAGGGTAACATTTCAGATGTTACTTGTAACCAGCAGAGAATGATATTTTGTACTTTTAATCTTAAGAAAGATTGACTAGAGGCATTGGTGAGGAAACACTTTCTGGGAGGCTATTCTGGGCTTTGTTCTATAGCTCTGTATTTATGTTCATTTCAGTGATCTAGTGACCATATCTAGTTCAGCAATCTTTTACATTTCATGTTTATTTATGTCCTAAAATTATTTCTCATGAAAGACAAAACTGTGGGATGTGAGGACACTGTAACAGCATTACCAAAGATTGTTTACGGATAGCTATCCAGTTTAGTTATTCCCATGCTTGGTAATCTCTACAGTGTATCATTGTGACCAGCAACGATGTTTGGGTGCTGCAGAACACAGCTGATGAACACACTTCCTAAGCCTCCCTGTTGCTGAACTCAGCCAAAAAGCTGCTCATGAGTCTAAACAGATGTTTCTGTTGTTTAGGCCAATGAAGTTTATAGAGTGCATGTTTATCTTTCAAAAGAGAATGTGGAGAGTTCATTCAGTCTTGAGATCCAATCTTTCCGGAGGTTGGACTGCCTAGTAAAGTTGTAACAAAATTGGATGAGCATAATCAAGTCATTTGGGGGCTGTCAGGAAAGATAGTCCTTTACTAGTTGGTAGGAAAGAAAGAAGACACATGGAAATTGATTTCCTTAAAATGGCTGATATTTTAAAAGACAGAGCCTGGATGATAGCTTGCATTTTAATAAACTTACTGCATCTTCAACATAGCTAATACTTAGGAAATGTTCTCCATGTCAATTTAGTAGATACGAAAGAAGCCCACATCATCAAAATTTCCCACACATATTTCATATGGTTAAAACAAAATTATCTACACAAGGAGAAAACTATCAAGGAAATGAAAATTTCATATATCATTTATGTGAGTCATCTCTGATTTAAAGTGTTGGCCACAGAAAAAGCAGACTACTTTTCCAACTCAGCATTTGTCTTCTAACAGTTTAGCAGGAAAGATCTATGGCAGTAGACATTTGCAATGCAGTGCTATGAAATACATATAAGCTCTACCCCAGAACATTTGTCTTTGTATTACCAAACATCAGATTACTTTCTTGTTTTAAAAGAATGAAAAAATCATGGGAGGGACGGCCCTGTTTTCCATTAGAAACAGAGAAAGGAATGGACTGTACTCCTCTGAACTTTGTCAGCACTGAGCATGGGTATATCACAGAGCATGACTGAAAGGCAGGACTAGCATCATAGGTGTGTGATCCATGCTTAGAAGGGCCTAGTGTTTGATTTAATGCTCTGTTGTCACTGTCTTAAAATTATTAACACTTTTTGGACAATGGGCCCCACGTTTTCATTTCCCACTAGACCCCTCAAATTTTATAGCTGGTCCTGCTAAGAGCACTGTATCACCCAACTTGAGTGAGTACAGCAAAGTCAGATGAGGAGTTGAAAAGGGTTGATGGTGTATGGGCTGAGCTGAGGATCCAGTGGTGAGAAGTGGATGTCAGGAAGTAGAGGAGTCCAGTAATAACAGGAGTATCCATGGGGTGCTGGTGGTGCTAGCAGGTGTCAAGAGACAGCTTTCTAAGCACATTATTCCCAGGGCAGAGTTTTATGTGTGCCCTGACTCACTAGTCACAGCATATATTTTAATCCTTTTTATTGATTATGTAGATTACTATAGTAGTTTTCCAGGGCTACTATAACAACACCCACAGATGGCTAAAACCACAGAAATTTATTTTCTTACAGTTCGGAAGACTGGAAGTCTAAAATCAAGGTGTCTTCAGGGTTGGTTCTTTCTGGATGGAGGCTCTGAAACAGAATCTTTTCCATACCTCTCTCCTTGGCTTCTGGCACTTGTCAGCAATCCTTATAGTTCCTTGGCTTGGGGACGCATCACTCCCATTTCTCCCTATCTTCACATGTACATGGTGTTCTCCCTTGTGCATCTGTGTTTCTGTATCCAGATTTCCTTTTTTAAAAATAAGGACATTAGTCATAAGTCACAAGGATGTAGGGCCCACCCTAACCAGGTTTGACCTCATTTTAACTTGATCACATCTGCAAAGACCCTTTTTCCAAATAAGGCCTCATTCATAGGTTCTGGGTGAACATTAATTTTTAAAAGACACTATATAGCCCAATATAGCCACTAATACCCTTTTAACAAATTCTTTTCCTATTTAAGTTATTCAGAATCTTTTCCTATAATTTTCAATCATGAATTTTGATAAGCATAGGTATTCTCTGAATATTTGGGTTGGTTAGAGAAAAATTTATTCTCAAAGATATATATGACCTGTTTCTTGAATAATAAATATGAATTAACCAGAAAAAAAAAAACAGAATAAGGAGATGGCATTCGATGTTGACATAAAAAGGCACGCAAGGTGAAGGATACCAAGAAGTCCCCCAGATCTTTAAGTAATTGGTGTGTGTGGAGAGTTTGGAGAACTGAAAGCTGAGATAGGGGATTTTGGAGACAAGAGACTAAAGAGATACAAAGGGACCAGGTAAGAACAGGACCATCAGCTTGAATGTCCATAGGCAATGAGAGCCATTGATGGTTTTTATGTAAGAGTAACAAGAATAGATTTGTGTTTTGGAAAGGTCTCTCAGCAGCAGTAGGAAGCTTGATGTGGATGGAGATTGAAAGAGGGAGAAAGAGTGATATAGTCCAGGAGACAGTGTGAATTAAAGTCATGGAAGTGGGGATGGGAACATCGGGGGCAGTTGTGTCTAGAATCTATGGGACTGATGACCATCTAGATGTGGGAAGTGAGAGTGAGGGAGAATATAGGGATTAAGTCAAGGATAGATGGTGGTGTCTTTCTTCTCTGAGATATTAACCCATTAACCATTAATTAACCATTTCTCAACCATTTGAGAAATTAACCTTTCCTCAAACTTAGCTGTATTGACATTTTGGGCCAGCAAATCTTTGTTGTGTGTATGAGAGGGAATGTCTTGATAATTGTAGGATATTTAGAAATATCCCTGAATCTATCCATCATATGCCAGTAGTACCCCTCTAACCCCAGTAGTGATGATCAAAAATATCTCCACATAGGCCGGGCGCGGTGGCTCACGCCTGTAATCCTAGCACTCTGGGAGGCTGAGGCGGGTGGATTGCCCAAGGTCAGGAGTTCGAAACCAGCCTGAGCAAGAGCAAGACCCCATCTCTACTAATAATAGAAAGAAATTAATTGGCCAACCAAATATATATAGAAAAAATTAGCCGGGCATGGTGGTGCATGCCTGTAGTCCCAGCTACTTGGGAGGCTGAGGCAGAAGGATCGCTTGAGCCCAGGAGTTTGAGGTTGCCGTGAGCTAGGCTAACGCCACGGCACTCTAGCCCAGGCAACAAAGTGAGACTCTGTCTCAACAAAAAAACAAAAAAAAATCACACCTAACTCCTAGGGTAGTATGAGGATCAGATGACTTAAACATTTAAAATTCTTAGAAAAATCTTTGGCATGCAAAAAGAGCCTCATACAGGTAATCTATTATTATTATTTCAAAATTCATTTTCTATTTATATTTAAATTCTTATAATTTAAAAAATTAATATCAGAGTTCATTATAGCTGGAATGTTTTGTGTTAAAGGCCTGGGTCCTTAATTGAAGGTTAAAGTTATCAGGAATTCTAACTTTGAAAAAGGAAAGTTAAAGTGAGAATCCAGTTCAATTTGGTTAATATTTATTTATTTGTTTATTTATTTATTTTTTTTTTTTGAGACAGAGTCTCACTGTGTTGCCTGGACTAGAGTGCCGTGGCGTCAGCCTGGCTCACAGCAACCTCCGACTCCTGGGCTCAAGCAATCCTTCTGCCTTAGCCTCCCGAGTAGCTGGGATTACAGGCATGCGCCACCATGCCCGGCTTATTTTTTTTTTCTATACGTATTTAGTTGGCCAATTAATTTCTTTCTATTATTATAGTAGAGACGGGGTCTCGCTCTTGCTCAGGCTGGTTTCAAACTCCTGACCTTGAGCAATCCGCCTGCCTCGGCCTCCCAGAGTGCTAGGATTACAGGCGTGAGCCACCGCGCCCGGCC